>RJWH01009569.1:0-21860 GCA_004363575.1 Solenodon paradoxus | reverse complement strand
GTGACTTTGTGAAGTAAGCCTTCCCACATTCTTTACATTCAAAAGGTCTCTCTCCGGTGTGAATTCTCTGATGTACAGTGAAGTCTGACTTTGTGCAGAAAGCTCTCCCACATCTGTTACATTCATAGGGTTTCACTCCAGTGTGAATTCTCCGATGTTTAGTGAGTTGTGACTTTGTGAAGAAAGCCTTCCCACATTCCTTACATTCATAGAGTCTCTCTCCTGTGTGCCTTCCCTGATGCTTACTGAGTTCAGACTTTGAGAAGAAAGCTTTCCCACATTCCTGACATTCATAGGGTCTCACTCCAGTGTGAATTCTCTGATGTTCAGTGAGATATGATTTCATGGAGAAAGGTTTCCCACATTCCTTACATTCATAGGGTCTCTCTCCTGTGTGAATTCTCTGATGTACTGTGAGATGTGACTTTGTGAGGAAAGCTTTCCCACATTCCTGACATTTATAGGGCCTCTCTCCTGTGTGACTTCTCTGATGTATTGTGAGACGTGACTTTGTGGGGAAAGCTTTCCCACATCTGTTACATTCATAGGGTCTCACTCCAGTGTGAATTATCTGATGTTTAGTGAGTCGTGACTTTGTGAAGCAAGCCTTCCCACATTCTTTACATTCAAAAGGTCTCTCTCCGGTGTGAATTCTCTGATGTACAGTGAAGTCTGACTTTGTGCAGAAAGCTTTCCCACATCTGTTACATTCATAGGGTTTCACTCCAGTGTGAATTATCTGATGTTTAGTGAGTTGTGACTTTGTGAAGAAAGCCTTCCCACATTCCTTACATTCATAGCGTTTCTCTCCTGTGTGCCTTCCCTGATGCTTATTGAGTTCAGACTTTGAGAAGAAAGCTTTCCCACATTCCTTACATTCATAGGGTTTCTCTCCTGTGTGACTTCTCTGATGTACTGTGAGATGTGACTTTGCGAGGAAAGCTTTCCCACATTCCTTACATTCATAGGGTCTCTCTCCTGTGTGACTTCTCTGATGTACTGTGAGATGTGACTTTGTGAGGAAAGCTTTCCCACATTCCTGACATTCATAGGGTCTCTCTCCTGTGTGACTTCTCTGATGTACTGTGAGTTGTGACTTTGTGGCGAAAGCTTTCCCACATTCCTTACATTCATAGGGTTTCTCTCCTGTGTGACTTCTCTGATGTATTGTGAGATGTGACTTTGTGGCGAAAGCTTTCCCACATTCCTTACATTTATAGGGTTTCTCTCCTGTGTGATTTCTCTGATGTATAGTGAGTTGTGACTTTTTGGAGAAAGCTTTCCCACATCTGTTACATTCATAGGGTTTCACTCCAGTGTGAATTCTCTGATGTACAGCGAGGACTGTCTTCATGGAATAAGCTTTCCCACATTCCTTACATTCATGGAGTTTCTCTCCTGTGTGAGTTCTCTGATGCTCAACGAGGGCTGACGTCCAGGAGAAAGATTTCCTGCATTCTTTACATGCATAAGGTTTTTCCCCTTTGTGTATTTTCTGATGTTTAACAAAATTAGACTTTTTCTTGAAAAAATTACCATGTACTTTACATTCAAAAGTGTCCTCACCTAATGGAGTTCTCTGAAAGTGAGTGGGATATAAGGTTTTGCTGACATTATTACCACTTGGATTATATTTGTTACCAGGATAGCATGAGGATTTTTCAGATACATTTTGGCCCCCGGGTTTTTCTACAGCAAGCATCTTATCAGGTTGAATAGGCAGATCTATATTCTTACATATGTTAAATTCCTCAGGCATCATTCTTGAATAATTTCCCTTGCTTATAATCAGTTCAGAAATATAGATAGAGCTCAAATGACATATTTTTCCTAAGTCATTTTCCTCCTTATCTGATATTTCATTCTTGGCACGTAGAACTTGCCACAAATGTCTTCCCTGGTCATCCTTGCGGGTCTCACACAGCTCATCAAACGCCCGGTTATCTAAGATGACATAAAAATAGCCATAACTATGAGTACCATCTAAGAATTTTTGTAGAATGCTAATAAAATGATAAAAAAGTTCTTTCTATTCTGAGTGAGCACAATATTTAAAATAAGAATGACTATAGATTTTTAGATACATGATTTTTCTACCTAATGAATTAATGTAACAAATTACATTAAAAGATAATCTAATATCATATATTTATTTTCTTTTATTTTTATTTTATTTTTTGATTCAAGAGTAAATGTTTGGTCAAAATATTCACGTACTTTCTATATTTCAGATGAAAGCTTTCAAATTGACATTTGTTTTGTCTTCTTTTTTCTCTATTTGTGGCTATCTTGTGCTGTCCCTACTTGAATAATCCAAGGATTACAGACAGGAAGAATTCCCCTAAACCAGGAACTTGCTGGATTTGGGGTAGGGACATTTGTCTACCTAAAAAGAAATAGCATCTAGGGACAAAGATCTGGCTGCTACATTTTTGTTTTTACTTCTCACTGAGAAATGGACATAGGCCTTTGTGGGTCTTTTCAAAGGAAACTCTTTTGAAAATTCTTAAACACATCACTGCATTCTCCTTAACAGGCACAGGAAAAGGGTTTATCATCACTTGGAGATGTTGTTCGAGAACCAACCCCAACAACCTTATTTGAAAATCTAATTGCAATTAGTGATATCAGGAACCCTGGCCTAACTTCAGATGTTTGCAGGAATTTCCTTCACTAATAATTCACTGCTTCTGAAGAATTATCTTACATTTGACTCCACCTGTCTCATAATTACACTGAAACTGTTGTTTTTGTTTTTGTTTTCCTTCGGGTATATGACAAGAATTGGAATTGCTGCATCAAAGGGTAGATCCATTTTTATTTTTGATGGAAACTCGATATAGTTTTTCAAAGAGGTTGCACTTAACTAAATTCCCTCCAACAGTTATGGGGTTACATTTTCTCCAAACCCTCTCCAACACATTACTTTCTCAATTTTTTGATAGAGATCATTCTCACTGGTGTTAGGTGAAATAACAGAGGTTTTATTCATATTTCTGTTATAGTGAGTGATGTGGAGCATTTCTTACTGAGTCTGCAGGCCTTTGCTGTTTTCTCCATAAAGTTGTCTATTAATCTCTTCTGCCCATTTTGGGGGGTTAAGTCACAGTTTATTGTTGATGTGCACTAGTTCATTTGGTGCATTAGTTCATTTGGAGATTAAGCTCTGCTCTGATGTATATTGTGTAAATATTTTCTCCCGATCAGGGTAGACTGTCCTTTTGTTTTAGTGAGATAATTTCATCATACAGAAATATTTCAGTTTAGCCATACCGTTTACATTTACTTTAGATTCTTTTGCCAAAAGTGTCACTTCTCCAAAGACATCTCAAAGGTTGTCATGAAGTAGTTTTTCTCTAAGTATTTTGTTGTGTCATGTCTTACATCCAATATTTTGATCCATTTTGTGTTATTATTTATGTAATGTGCTAATGAGTAATCTGGCTTCATTTTATTGCAGGTGGCTGTCCGAATTCTCAGTACCATGTCTTGAACAGATTATTCAATATTCAACTGATTATTTCCAAATAATCCCATCTGGTCATGATGTATCATTTTCTAACATAATGATGAATTCATTGTGCCAAGATTTTTTGAGAATTTATTACATCAATCTTCAACAGTGCTATCGGTCTGTAATTTTCTTTCTGTGCGTGTACTGTCCTTGCCTGATTTTGGAATCAGTGTGCGTGTACTGTCCTTGCCTGATTTTGGAATCAGTTTAACGTTAGACTTGTAGGATGTATTTAGACATTTTGTTCCTCTTTGATTTTGTAGTAGAGTTTAAGAAGTCTGGGTATTGACTCTTCTTTGTTCATTTGGTGCATTTTTTTGTCATGGCTTCTTTCTTTTGAGGGGAAGACTTGATTACTGCTTCAACTTCTGGGCTTCTGATTGGTATATTTAGTCTATGTCTTCATGTCTTCCTGCATTAGTTTTGGATGTTTGAAGGAATCTTGAAATTCGTCCATTTCTTCAAGAGTTGTGAATTTATTTTCAAAGAGGTGTTCATAGTCATCTCTTATAATCTTTTCTCTTTCTCCAATGTCTGTCGTAATCTCCCCTCTTTCATTTCTACTTCTTCTTGTTAGGGTTTTCTCTCTTTTCTTCTTCATTGACTCTGGCTCATGGTCTACAAGTTTGGTTTATATTTTCAAAGAACGAGGTCTAGGTTTCATTGATCTTTTCATTTTCTATTTCATTTAGTTCTGCTCCAATTTTTGCTACTTACTACCTCCCACTGATTATTAACTTTGATCACTTTCTAGCCTTTGGTTGTCTGTGTGTATGCTTAATTTGAGATGTCTCTTGTTTTTCTTATGTGTGCTTGTATCACTATAAATTTTCATCTTAGAACTGCTTTTGCCCCATCCCACATGTTCTGGCAGCTCTTCTCTTCCTTTTCATTTGCCTCTAGGTAATATTTAATTTCTTCATTGATACAAGAATCTCTCAGAAATGTTGTTTAATCTCCATATCTTTGTGTTTCTTCCAGTTTTGCTTTGTGATTTATTGTTAGTTTCACACACTGTTGGAGAAGAATCTTTCTATACTTTTAATCTCTCTAAATTTACTAAGACTTATTATGTGTCCCAGGATATAGTCCATCTCTGGGTATGTTCATCCCTTGTGCTCTTGAGAAGAATGTAAAAACTTTTTATCAATGTAGAAGACTCTGTATGTATCTTTTAAGTCTGTGTGATGTATTCATTCATTTGGGGTCTTTAGTGATAGATTTTTTTTTTTCCTGGATGACCTATTATTGATCTAAGTGGGATATTGACGTCTTTGACTAGTGTATTGCTATTGATGTCTACCTTTAGGAATTAGTATTTGTTTTTATGTATGTAGGTATTCCAATTTCGGATTCCTATCTATTAGTGGTGGCTCTTTCTTCTTGATGAATCTACCCCTTGTTCATGATGCAGCAGCATCCACCTTTGCCTTGTTACCCTGTTTTGGTGGTAGGCTATCTTGTCTGATATTAGTATTGGAGTTGCTGTTGTTCTTTCCTATCTATTGCTTTTATATATTTTACCACTGCCCTTCACTTTCAGCCTATGCTTGTATTTGGATTTGATATTCCCTATAGGCATATTGATAGTTCTTGACCATCCAACCACTTTACATCTCTGTTTTTTTCTGAACTATACTTTCATGTCCTACCCTTACTACTCTATCCTGGCCATGGGCCCTGGTCAGTCAACACTGGGACTCCTCAAATAATCTCACTAGGCTTGAGTTTAAAAATTCTGAAATTTGTATGCCCTGGTAGAGTAGCAGATTAATTAGCTATCCTTCCTGGAGAGCACAAGCCACATTTGATTAACACCCAGATTTAAAATGTGGGGCAGGTATGAAGACCAAGATGAACAACCAAATAAAGTGCTTCCTTCCTCCTCTTTCTTTCTGTCTGCCTGTCTGTCTCTACTTGCCTTCATTCCTGTCTGCAGCTTACCTTTAAAAAAAATGGCAATTTGTACCTCAATAGTATTATCTCTACCAGGTTGTATATAGACATATTAAGTACATATCAAAATGGATTAACAGTCATCTTACACTGAAGCTCTATCAATGTCATCACGATATATTGTCCTACAAGTGCCTACTGTGATTTTTCATAACATACCCCCATTTCTAATCAACTTCTTTGTGACTCTTGTTTCAATATTTAACAGGTAAATTTGTTTCATTTCTCTCCCTACAGAGTGTAAGCACTACAAAAGGACAGTTCTTGGCTTTTATTGCTACTCCCGACAACTGCAAAAATTACCACGACTAAAACTTCCCAATTAATATGTTGAAACAATAAACAAATATATGAATAAAGATCTGAAAGAAATCAGTTCGTGACAGAAGGAAAGGAGGGAAAGTGAGAACACAAAGTTATGTTCTAAGAAAGAATTACAAGAGAAGGAAAATAGGGATTAAAGTTTAAGAAAATATAGTCATTAAAAAATGAGGGTGGGGAGGATTATGAATGAGAACCACATTTGTAGACTTAATGCATGAGTCTGATACACACAGACTAACTATCCAAGGGACTGAATCTGAGAAAAAACTTTGTTGAAAATAGATCAGTGTGATCGGCATCTACTGGACTCTGCTTTCCAGCCTCCTTGCCTGCAGAACTGACTCACCTGACGGGCTTTGGTTCGGGGGCTCTGCTACTGTCCACGGTGCTTCTCCTTGTTCTAACTTGGCAATCAACTCAGGTTTGGTAATGCAATGCCCTGTTGAGAAGAAACAATGTCAACCTTTTGTCAAATTGTCTTTCATAATCTCTGAAGAATGGCAGCACATGTTTAAGATTTGTACAATAGTCAACTCAAACCTTTGATTAGAGGCATAGACATTCTTGGCTTACAATCAGAAATCTAAATATCAGTTAATTTCATAAACAGCTGTACATTCACCTGCAGAACACAGTGCTTCTCTCTGGCACTTGCTGGGGAATCTCACTCACCTGCTGACACCAGGTTGTAGTATGTCTCCAGCATCACATCCCTGTATAGGCGCCTCTGAGCATCATCCAGGTCCTGCCACTCCTCCCAGGTGAACTTCATAGCCACGTCCTCAAACGACACCATCCCCTGGAACAGCACATTTCCCTTCAGTTCAGCTCTTCCGCCTTGGACAAAAGAGCAGGAAACCTGGAACTTTGCTAGCTATGTGTAGTTTTTCTTATACTGGAACACCATGTGTATTCTAGAATGTGAGGCAGCTAGGCTGACCTTACCTACCACTTTAAATGGAACAGTACTTGTTTTTTATATTTCTTGACCACATAAATGTCAAATTTATGCCAACTTTAATAAATTGGGGTCATTTTTAACACAGGACAAAAGGGAAAGTTGAGTTGCCCTGGCCCCAGGCTGGTGAGGGGACCCAAAGGCAACTGCCCCTTCTGCCCCACATTGATCAAGGCCCTTGCACTGCTGACTGCAGTTGGCCAGGGTGGCTGCTGCTATTGCCACCCCATGAGAAAACAGGAGCCATGGAGAGAGGGTTTCTCCACATGGCCCACACACCTGTCTCTTTAAAGGGAAAGAACATGGCTGTAGGGGTTATCTCTGCCATGGGATGGTTAAAGTAGCATGTGTTCTAGGCAGGACACTTAGAGTGGAACTTATAGAGGGGCCAGATTTGGTTTCCTCCTAAGGTGCCAAAATTCCTTGTGCTGGCCTTGGCCATTTATATAAAGTCACACTGGATCACACAACATTACCAGCAGATTAGCTAAGTTTTTTGAGGTAGTTGAGAATTTCTACAAAAACAGCTTAAGCACATATTTTCTTCAAAATATAAGGAGAAGAAGCTTCTATTCGTCAGTGCATCATGATTAGCTTTCTTCCAAGACAACAGAAAATTAATCATTTCTCCCTTTCCCAGGAAGGAAAATGAGTTTTCAATAACAACAAATAATGACACTAAATGAAACCTCTCCTCTTCTACTTTAAGCTTCTCATCTTCTGAGAGAGGAAATGGAGGCCCTGGGAAAGAAAACACTTTGACTTACATTGAATAGTTAGTTCAGCAGTAGAGAGAAGCTCAGCTGGGATTCCCAGTTAAACACCCTCCATGCACCTCCCAGAGACTAAATTTGTGTCGAATGCCTTATGAGACACACAATCAAGAGGGCACTTTCCTACTTCATCATTATCTAACTTCACTTCTCTGAAAACAAATAAATGTATTAAAGTAGATTCTGCATCCCTGTCTGACTTTAACACTCTAACAGCCACCCATATATTCTCTGTATTTTGTATCACACTGGTGCTTAATACATGCTGACTGTCCCTCCCAGAGGACCACACTGAGGAGTGGCATGAATTCAGTTCCTCAGCCCTGGGTAGAAGCAATCCCACTTTCTTTCATTGCTATTGTTTTGATGAAGTTGGCTTCTTTAATCAACATCAAGGCAGCAGTTAAAGTCCTAAATAACAACATTGCTCCCCCAATGTTTCCTTTATCTCCAGACTCTTAGTCATCATATGAGCCCCCACGGGTGAAAGGGGCAGAATGGGGGTTAAAACAGTAAGAGGCAAAGTTAATTAACAAAAGAGATGAGCCAAACTAAAAGCAGCAAAATGAACAAGGGAGAGATGGCTCTCAAAGGAAAAAAAGAATCAGAATAGTTCCCCAGTATCTGGTCTGTTTAAGGTTGGGGGTCATCTCCCAACCTGCCTCTTCTTCCCTTCCTACCAAAGAGGATGGCTCTTTCTCACTCTTAGAACTGCCTTTCCTTTTTCCTTTTTTTTTTTTTCCTCAATGAAACTTTTCCCACTCCTGAACACTTTGAGTATCACTGAAATTCCTTTTGGAGACTTGAACTCAAGAACCTAAGTCCCAGGCCATAGAAGGACCATGGAGATGAGGAAAGGAAATGAACTGGGACTCAGGAGGTGCCCAGCCCCTCTTGGGAACAGGCTTCTGTGGCCATGGTGACCATTGGCTGAAACCAAGGCCAGGCTGGTGACCCATTAAACTTGAGGCCCACACTCAGCACCCCTTCTCTTTCCTCTGCTTCATTCCAGAGCAGGGTCCCAATGATGCCCCATATCAAAGAGACACAATTCTCCTGGAAAGTCTCCCCGATTTTAGGAACTCTGCTAGCTGGCAATTTCTGAGCCTTTTCAAACTGTCTGAGATGTTCTCAATCTCCCTTTGACCTCAGCACTCAGAATCTAGGAGGAGTTGATGGATGGCCCCAGGGAATCCCTTCACAAACATATGCAGATTAGCACGAGACAGGTCATAAACAGGCGACATGACTCAGCAGGAATTCAGAGCTGTGCAGGTTGGTGGTTTCTGTCAGGGCTTATTGCAGTGGGGCAGGGGCATTGGAACTGAGTAGAGAACTCCTCTTGGCTTCTGGTAACACAAATAAATGCTAGACCAACACAAAATGAAAGAAATTTGCAAAGTTAAAAAAAGAATACTTTCTATCATGAACAGTATGTGGTCAAAGGAGAAATCTAACATGTTGGGACAGTGAATGCTATGTTAGTTGTAAAACAAAATGCATCATGCAGTGTGAAGAGTTTTATGTTAAGGTGTTGAAAGACCAAAATATTACTTCATCAGAGAAATATTCATGGTATAATGGTGGTGAAACACAGCCCCCCTCTATGTCTACCTAAATTTCTTTGTGGGTTCTGTCACTGAAGATTAGTTGTTAGCTCAATATGTTCATGTAATAAAATTTTGTTATCATCTTACTTTTTATGAACATGGAATATTATTTAACTCCAGCCATTTTTTCCCATCCCAAAGCCCCATTTTTGACTCAAGGAAATGTGGGCATCTTAGGGATAGAGAAAAATTCACTAGAAATATTCTACCTTTGTAGTTCCTGAAGAGCTAGTATAGAGTATCCCTTATTAACCTGGAACTTTTCTTGTTGGCAATAAAGTTATAAACAAAACCCTTTATCTCCAAGGTATTTATAATCCTTTTTGGAGAAAAAAAGTATAAATACATGCCTCCAATGCTGTGTAAAAGCGATATTAGAAACATGCTCAATGTAGACTGGACATAAAGAACAAGACATACTGTGTTGCTCTTCACTAGCAACCCAAAGAGGCTTTGCTCTTCTGTGTGAACCAAATGCATGATGAATATGAGGTAACGCTGGCTATGAGGTGTAGCTAACAGTTGCCATAGTAATGGAACTACCAGCAACACTCTGTTCAAATTGAGTACTTCTGGCTACAATCAGAAGACAGTAACAAGAACTATTAAGTTATTCTACCTTTATACATATGACCTAATTCCAACAACAAGAATTATATGATCACTAAGATGGTGCTTCTAAGTGACAAGTAACAATTGTCCAATAAAGCGACAGCAGAGAGGGAGCCCCAGAGCACAGTGGAGAGTTAAGTACCACAGTACCTCAGAGACTAATGTAGATTGGAAGGAACACTTGAGATCAATGAATTGGTGAGACTGATGATCAGACTAGAAATAAAAAAGCTGAACAGACTGATGGGTAACACAGAGCTTGATGGAGAAACCAAACCTCTCCATTAAATAAAAGACCAATATTAGACGGCTTCACTGGTAGGTTGCACCAAACCCTTTTCTGTAAAAAAAACAAAGGAAAGGTACAGACAAAGGTACAGTCAGGCAAGCAGGAAGACAGAGGAGGAAGAAGCATTTTGTTGATCTACTTGTTCATCTTGGTTGTTTCCCCAGGTACTGTATAAACTGCAAGGCTCCTAGGGTGTGTCTCTACCAAACTCAAAGACTCAAAATCTATCCTTTAAAAACTTTTCTAAAATATTGTAAACTATGGACTTTGGGTGATAAACACTTGTCAATGTAGGATTATGAATTACAAAAAAACCACTCGGACAGGGCCATTCCAGTCACGGGGG
Source organism: Solenodon paradoxus (assembly GCA_004363575.1). NCBI lineage: Eukaryota > Metazoa > Chordata > Mammalia > Eulipotyphla > Solenodontidae > Solenodon > Solenodon paradoxus. The sequence goes on along the minus strand of RJWH01009569.1, from coordinate 11,478 downwards.
CTGCTGTGTGTACTTGGGCAGGCTGCACGTTGGAAATCACCACTCCTGATGCTCAATGTGCTGTGAGCCTACTAGGGATATAAAAATATCTAATTGTACCCTGGTGGAGTAGAGGTTCGGCACAATCCACATACATTCCAAGGACCCAGGTTTGTATCCTAGGGCTGAGGGCAACTATCAGAATGAACAATTAGCAAAAATATATAATGCTTCTTCCTTTTCTCTCTTATTGCCTGTCTCTGCCCTCCTTCATTCTTGCCTGTACCTTTACTTTTAAAAAATAATAATAGTCTACATCCCCTGGTGGCTCAGGTGTTAAGTTCATGACTAGGACACAGTCCACATACAGCCCAAGTACCACAACAAAATAATACTTCTTCCTCCTCACCTCTGCTGCCCACCTGCCTCTATTCCTCCCGGACTTCCTCCTTCTTTAAAAAGAAAGTTCATGTTTTAAAATGAGCACAGGGTTGGAACAGATATTTACACAAAATAGTTGTACAAATGGTCATATGCACATTACAACTGCTCAACATCACACATAGGAAATATCAAGTCAAAAGCACTAGGAGAAAACACCTGGTACCCATAAAGATGGTTATTGAAAATAGAAGAGAGACATGCCCTGGTGAAGTAGTGGTGAGGTCAATCACTTCCAAAGGACACATGCCACATACCCCTGGGTTCATGTCCCAGGTTTGCAGGGAAAAATCAGTGTGAACTATGTGAAAAATAAAATGTTTCTTCCTCCTCCTCTCTTCCTACCTCCTTGCCTACTACTACCTTCATTCTTGCCTGCACCTTTCCTTTAAAAAATGAAAAAAAAAACAAAAAAACAGAAAACGAGTGTTGGCATGGACATGGAGAACTTGGAACTTTTGTGCACTGTTAGTAGGAACATAAATTGTTGAGGCCTGTAGAAAAGACAGTATGATAATTGCTAAAAAAAACTAAACACAGTCACATGAAAGTCATCAACTAACAATGTGGAACACACACTCTTTTTATAGCCAAAAAGAGCAAAAGAGGAACTTGAAAAGCTGCAAAACAGTCAGGTCCACAGCAGCATTATTCGCTGGAACAAAAGGTGGACGAAGCCCCGGCATGGAGCAGCAGATCAACAACGGAGGGGCACATCCAGAGGAAAAATGGGCCTTACAAAGGAAGTCAGCTCTGACACCTGCACGACGTGGATGAAACATGCAGACACTGTGTGAAGTGAAACTGCCAGGTGCAGACACATAGCTGCCGCGATCCAGCCGCAGCAGGATCCAGGGGTCCCGAAGGTGGGTAAGGCGTCGGCTAGTGGGAGACAAAGAGACTCAGACTCGGAGGCAGAGTGAATCTTTGTCCCGATTTTATCGCAAGCAAGCAGGTTTTTTATACTTTCTTTTTGCAGCTTTTAGTCTTAAGATTACGTAAACTGAAAGCACAGATTCGCATAGTGTTTTTGTTTCTTAAGTAAATGAATTACCTGACCTTTTTGATAGGATCTTGCTTAAGGCAAGGTGTGAGACAAAAGAGAATTCTACAGACTTGTGAAAGGTTAGAAAGTTATTTATCAAATTCTTAAATGCATATCAAGCTGAATTGAATCTGGCAGGCCCTTTTGAAATCTAGCAAGTTCTTGCTGCCCAGTTTTTGTGTTGGTCCTATTTTTATGAACCTTTATTAAGTTGTTCTAATAGTTTTACTTTTTGTCCCCTATTGTGCATTCTGATTCCATTTTCGTCATAGGCGCCTGTACATGGTAATGGGGGAGCAGGCAGTCGTCCTGCATTATTTTTTCCTCTTGGTGGGTACCATAATTTTCCTTTCATCTTATAAGCTATTGTAAGGTGAGGACAGTGCTGTGGGAGGGGATCGGAATAGTTTTTCTTTGTTTTTAGATATAACTTACATCATTAATGGGCCAACTGTGTAAATGAGTGGAGGCTGAAATAATTTCCCTTGCTATAGTTGATTTACTATATCTCCCATAGAGGCAGTTGGGGATATTTTCTGAGTCAATTTCTTGGGTAATTTATAAGTATATTGTTAGCCTTGCATAGAGGCAATGGCATAGGTGAGTTTAGTTTTTTCAGTGCTATTTTGCCTTGTTGTAATAGTCCCATTTTTCAGAGAAATTCCCAGTCCCTCTCCCAGTTATTTCTCCCAGGGAAATTGTTATTTTCATTATTATTTTGAATTAATCCCGCATATATGAATAAGCCAATACAGCAAATCATGATTCCACAAATCATGATTCCCAGGAAAGCTCGGTTAGAGGTACCACATCTTGTTCCATGAAGATGTCTTCTTTGAAGCCCTTTTTCTTCCCAGCTATTGACTTTGTCATTTAGCCAGGTTGGACATGGACGTGGCACATAGCCACTGCACGATTCCACAGAAGTCACCTCCAGAGACAGAAAGAGAAAGGTGGGTGCCAGGGGCTGTGGAGGAGAAAGGGGACTCAGTGTTCAGTGGGGGCAGTTTCATGTGTAAATAATAAAAATCTGGAGATGAATGTATGACAGCCACACAACACTGTGAATAGACTAAAGGACAATGAATGAATTATGAACAAGGGTTGAAATGGCAAAATCGATGTACACTTATGACAAAAGAAAACAGTGAATCAAGTATTAACCTGACGCTGAGACACAATCATAGTCACAAGGGGCGTGCACACCCACACTCCTCTAGTCACTTTTACAATCAGTGGAAATAACAAGCTGAAGAGTGTGAAGATGCTGCAGGACATGTGGGGCTGTAAGTAAACAACTACACAGTAATAAATACCACACACAGAACCGCTAATATACATTCATGAAGTCACACATGACAACAACAGTGCTGCTTGTTTTATTCTTGAGAGGATCTTTGCCCACAGGTCTCACTCCTGAAGCTGCTCCACTGGACCCTCAGGCTGTCACCACATGCTGGGGAGCGGGACAGACTGAGGATCGAGCTGGCTTTGCCCAGAAGGACAGTTCTACTGTAGAATAGAAAGTGACTGTATATTCACACATGAGCACCAGAGCAGGTACTGGGACATAAAAAGAATAAACCAGGCCAGCTGGAATCTTAGAGGAGATGGAGCCTGAGAGGGGGAGTCCAGGAGAAGTGCCTGCTGCAGATTTGAGCCACTGGCTAGAGGAATAAACACACAAACGGGCAGGGGAAGGATATGGCTTTCATTCCGGATCTGCTGAGCTTGCTGTGTCTCTGGGAAGGGACAGTCAGCCAGGAATTGAACTGTTGATGCAAAGTCTGGGGAGGGGGCCCAGCTGAAGAGAAATACCCGGAACATTCAATGCACGAGGCCTGATGCAGTCAAAGTGTGTAAGTGCGGAGCACGCAGCCCAGTGTGAAGAATTTTAAAAGCTACATTCAAGAGAGAAAACAAACACTTCAGGGAACCAGAGAGGATGTCATTGAAGAGGCTGAGAGAGAAGCTGACAGGAATCTCCAGGAATCAAGGCCATCATTTCAAATGTGGCAAGAACATGACAAAAGCATCACTGGGTTTAACAAGCACTCAGCTCATTGTGCACTTTACAAGAAATGAAGGCAACAGTGAGCAGGTTACAGCACAAACAGCAGTGGACACATGGGTAGAAAATCCCACTTGGGACTGAAGCCAAATAGCTGCATACACAGACGAGCTTAGTGTCCCTGCACCCAGCAGGGCCTTCAAAGAGCAGCCAGACAGCACTGTTTCAGTGACACAGAGACACACGATCTCTAGCTCTGGACACCGTCCCCACTCAGAATGCAGCTTCTTCCAGACTGGTCACAACACACTGTCCATTCCAGCCCCGATGGGACCAGTGAAGACACCAGTTCTGAATCTAAGTCTACAAGTCCTCGTGTCCCCTGAGACTGCAGCGTGTGTCCGTCTAAGTAAGTGTCCCTTCTGACCCCATAACAAGCGCATTGTATTTTTGCCAGGGAATCTGAGAGACCGGAGACCAACATGGAATCACAGTGGCTGAATGTAAGGTCACAGGAGCTGATCGTATGTACATACCAGGTTTATCATGTTTATATTTTGTCTGTGTATGTGAGTGTGTTTTTATTTTTCAAAGCAAAGGCACAGGCAGGAATGAAGGCAAGTAGAATAGGCAGGCAGACAAGAGAAGAACAACAAGCACTTTATTTATCGTACTTGTTATTCTTTGTATCCTGGGCCAGAGGGAATGACCAAGCAAGGTCCTTGTTATGTGTGAGATCTGTGGTGGCCAAAGGCAACTGATGAAAACAGTACTCCACCGAGATGTATAGGTGTATGTGTATTTTACTGATTTCTACTTTTCCATTTTAACTGATGAATCCTTGTAAAGTTCGTAAAGAACAATGTGAAACAGGATGAGAGGAAGACTCACCGGGTGTGTATTCATTGCGCTTGTTCTTAAAATGCACATAGGACTGGAGGCAGGTCTTGGAGAGCAGGTCAGTGGAGAGGAGTCAGGACAGGACAGGGGGCTGCTCACAGATTCCAGGTTCTCCTGCCCAGAGTTCTGTTGACAGAATCTGGAAAAGACCAGAGAGATGGGGTGAGCCCTTGTCACTCAGACAGATGAGATGCTGGGGTGTGGACCATGCAAAGCCCAAGGATCCAGGTTCTTGAACAAGGGCCAGAAGGTGGGGGACCCAAAATAACTAAAATGAATACAATGCTTCCTGCTCCTCTTCCCTCCTTCCTTGTTTAAACAACAAAAAGACCAGAAAGACAAACTGCAACAGTGGAACTTTCCACTCAGAGAAGGGAAAGAAAATACTCTGCTGAAAGACCTACAAGTCCACCAACTGGTAGAATGTAGACTCATAATTTACCATTAAGCAAATGAAGACATATATTTCCTATTGGTTGACAGTGAATGCTAACAACTAGTTACCATTTTAAAGACACTCACTTACAACACACTAGATTTTACAGAAAAGATGCAGATCTATACATTCTTGGTGGTAGCTGGCCCTATAGTGGCTCAGTGACCTGCTTCCTTGTCTTTATTCCTTGTAAAGAACCTCGGCCTGGCCTGCTAGAGGCATGAGGCCTAGCCAGCAGCCAGCACAAAACATACCAAAATGATAAATGAAGTCACTTAAACCACCCAGTCCCAGTTAAGGCATGGAATGACAGCCTCATTAGTGAACCAGGCAGCAGAATTGGAATTGAGCAAGGTAGCCCAGTCTGAAACGCTGAACCAGAGAACTTTATGCAAATAAAAAAGTTGATTTTCTTCAAAGCCAGGCAATCTGGCTAGTTCACTACAAATCATAGGCAAATGATATATCTCACCCTCCAAAATCAAGAGCCGTTAACAAATTAGCATGGGAGAGATAATCTTCAATTACATGCAATCCAGTCAGTAGAACCTCACACCCCTGAGAACTTTATAAAGCAGCACACATGTGAATAGTTGGTCATCTCTGTGGATCTGGAACTGACAGAGAAGACACCAGCATATAGTCATTGTCTACAGCTCAGAGAACCAGGGTTGAAGGTTTTTCACATCACTGAAGAGTCTTGTACTTTCCCAGCTTTGTACTGGGCTTATTTTCCATTTTGAGAAATGGAAGCAGCCTGTGAGGTGAGGAGCAGCACTGTGATGCAGCCTAGTTTTCTAGTTTAAATGGTAGTGAGCCCATGTATGATTTAAAAGTTTCCACAGTAAGTGGGAACAGTATTATTGACCTCCTGAGCTCATATAATCCACAGAAAGAAAGGCGTATCAAGGGTAGGCATATTTGGGGCTGGACTTCTAAAAATCACTTGTTCTTAGTTGGATAGTTTCCCAAAAATGATGTCAAAAACAGATACATGTTTGAATTGCAGGGAAGTGGGTAAAATAAGCTGAGTCAGGATGCAAGATGTATACATCATGTGACCTTGGAAATCATTAGCCTCTCAGATGAAATTTCTTTCCTTTCTTTTCTTTTTTTAAAGAAAAGGCACAGATGGTAATAAAGGCAGGCAGTCAAGATAGAAGAGGAAGAAGTACCTTGCTTGTTTTTATTTAGTTGTACATCCTGGTTGCTATCCCTGGACCAGGACACAAAACCAGGTCCTTGGGATGTATATGCCCTGCACTTCAGCCAGAGGCAGTTGACCAAACCACTACTCCACCAGAGTGCACCTTAGTTTCCTTTTTCAAAGGTAGAAATACCAGACCCTCTGACCTACAGAAAGATGTTCCAGGCAGAGTGAGCAGGAACACATCTTTACAACAGATTTTAGTGACAGACTAGATCTGAGCAGCATGAGACTCTGGGAACAGTGAAAAGTGACTGAGTTTAGAGGAAACATAAACAGATGCACTCAGTGACAGGCTGCCCTCTACCTAAACCTCCCCTCACAGCCCTCCGGTAAGAATTTCCTTGGTCTTCTCCTACCCCCGAGCCCTATTCATGTTAGTTCTCAAAGTCCCTGCAAACTTCCACTGACTCCCAGTCTCTAGGCTCTGGAAGAGGTAGCAGCACAAACCCAGTTCACTCTGGTAGGAGCAGTATAAGTTCTGGACCTGCAAAGTGGGGATGTCCTCCTTCCTGGAACCCCTGTACCCTGAAGCACAGGAGAATCTGCAGGGCAGGCTGGTCTTCAGGGAGGTTCCTGTTCATAGGGCGTCACGGCTTCCTGTTTCACAACAGCTACCTTTTCCAAACAACAAAAACAAACACATCATCCAGCCTGAGTCCCTTCTAGGCCTCATATTCCCTGGATACAGGAAACCAGGAGTGCTGGTTAGGCAAGACTACAGGAAGATCCTGACGCTTCAGTGCTGAAGATTCCATAAACTCACAGACACACAACCACATAGTAACTGGGTCCCCACATACACTTCCTAAGATTTTCTCCAGAAAAGCAAGGGACATCTAAGCTGTCTTCATTAATGAACACATCCAATGTCTTGTAAGTTGACACTAACCCTGAAATGTCATTGGCAGACCTGGAACAGTAACTAAGAGAAAAATTGTCCTTCCTCACTACATGTGCAGATTAACCTGGTAACCTGGACCTCCCTGCCCCACCCCCTTAAACTCAAAGATAGCCAGACTGACGCGATTTTGTATTAGAAGTAAGTGCCATCTTGCACTAATGTCAAATGTGTGCCCTTGTCTTAAAAGACCTGTCCCTGGTGCCCGTCACTACTACACCTTGAACCCAGCATTCCCACTGACAATGGCAGCATTGATTCTAGTTGCTACATCCTGACCGCTGCACTCCGTTGTTAACCACCTGCAGCCAGTCACGCACACCTGCACGCCTGCCACAGGAAACAGAGACACAGCCTTGTGTGACTACATGACTGCACTGGAGTGGACCCCGGTAAAACCTCATCAGACCCAGATTTCAGGCTGATGCATTTCTGTAGTGTTTTAGCCCAGTAAACTTTCAATAACCTCTAACACTGAGCATTGCAGTGCTGTTTTTCCTGTGCATCCCAAACCAACAAAGGGACCCAACAGGAACCAGAGACCAGCCTTCTAGAACTGACCTACTTTGACCAAAACACAACTGAGACAGTGCAATGGTCAGAGAACTCCAATTATCAAAAAAACTCAGGAAGTCTGCAAGTCATCCTTCGCAACAGCATTTGGGTCCATCGAAAAAGGACTTACGTGTCTCTCCTGCCCTGTTCTCACACACCTACACCAGCATTATATGCTTTCCACCCTCCAGCATCTCAGTGTCGGATCCTTGTTCACCCACACACTCACTCCATCATGAGGACTTTCCATCCTGTGTTCTGAGGGTCTGTTCCTCCTTCACCCGCACTCCTGCCCGTGTGCTCCTGTGTCTTCATTCTGTCCTGTCCCCGCACACCCATCTCAGGCACATCCACAGGGAGACAGCAAGCGCGGCAAGGAGCCAAAAGACACGAAATTGCGGGAAAAGAGGCTTTAGAGGCGCTACCACCTTTGAGCCGATTGCTTGTGAATTCTTGCCCGGGATCTCCCAATAACTGCATTTCCCAGAAGCCCTTTCTCCTTCTCCCTCAGGAACTTCCGCTTCCGGTCCACAAAGCGCCTCTGGCGGAAGTTAAGGAAGGGCTGTGCGCCTGTGAGTGTCCCCTGAGTGGCACTTAACTGTTCAACTCAGTTCTGTGCTGCTAGTGTCTGCCCAATGTCCTTCTTCAGCGTCCCCCTGCAGCCCTCAAGCCTCTGCGGACAGCCGCGACCAAGGTCATGGTTGTCCCAGGGACCAGTTCCGCGTGAACGTGTACGTGTCGTGACCTCCTCAGTTGTCGAGGGAACATGTGTCTCTGAAAAGATTTATTCCAGAGGATAAGCCAGATTACCTTGGTTCCTAATTATTTTTTCCTAAGTATTTAATTCTTTTAGAAACTTTTGTAAATGAAATTATTTTATGTTTTAAAGGAAAGGTGCTGGCAGGAATGAAGGTGGGCAGAGGCAGGCGGAGACTGAGGAGGAAGAAGCATTTTTTAAATTTATTTGTTCATCTGGGTTTTCCTCCACCCCACTGCACTGGGGATGCAAATCCAGGACCCTGGGATGTATGTGGACCCTTCTGGCCACAGGTGGTGACCAAACCCTTCTTATCAATAGCCCATTCCTCGGGCTAAAGGAGGGATGTAAATTTAGTCATATAGTAATCAGTGAAACTCTCCTTGCTTTTACTTTTCTTTCTCTGATAAATCTGTGTGACAGAGTCCAGCGGTGACCAAGTGAGCAGGAAATAAGCCTCAGGGAATAAGCCTCCACCAAACAATGAGAAGGAAATAAGCCTTCACTGAACTGTCTCACTAGCCCAATGTCCAAGCTGTAAATAACTTCTGCTTATTGCAACCTTTAGAGACCTGCTTATCACACAATGAACAGAAACCAGTAATAGAAAAATTCCAGAGACCTACCTCCACCTTACTCTAGCCCACCTCAGAAACCCCTGCCTATAAAATCTGTAACTCACTCCTGTTCAGTGTGCCAGTCTTTGGAAATCACTCCACTGGAACCCGCCGGTGTTAAATGAAATCCTTTCAATTCTCCTGAGTGCATGAATCCTGTTGCTTTCCACTGGCCAAATCCATACTGGTGAGTGTAAGCAATAAACTATTGGGAGGCACCTGGGTACAGGTGGGCTGAGCCCGAAAAAGGAGTCAGCCCTCCAGCCAGCAGCAGGGGTGGGTTCTATGTGAGCTGGTTGGGGAATCTATTCTTTTTTCAATGATGCAAATAACACTCAGAACACTTGGGGGTCTTCCCGGAACGTGCTTATTTCAGCATCTAGTGGCTCATCTGTTTCGTTCAGTGTGGGTCCTCAGTTAGGGGTCAGTGGCTGCAGATATTTCATTAGGGTGAAGCTGCTTGCAGAGTCTCCTGTTGACTTAAAATTAGGGTTAAGGGGGCCCCTGGGCGAGGGAAACATAATGAACCCTAATACTATTGTGGCATTTCAGGTCACTCAAAGAACCCATGACAGAGTCAGATGAGTGAGCAAGCAGAGATTTAGAGGGTAAAGTAATGGAGCTGACCAAGGGAGGTCAAAACACTGTGGGTTCAGGGTTACTCCACATATCACACGGGTGCAGCAAGTAAGAAAGTCAGGGGTTTATTGGTGGGGAGCAGAGAGAGAGAGGATGGAGCCAGCCAAGGGAGGCTAAGACCCCCATCTCCTTGCCAGCATCCTGGGTTTTTAAGGAAAACCCACATGATGAGGAGGGAGATGGCAAGAGGCTCCTTGGGCCAGGTTTCAGTTCCTGATTGGGCAAGGTGACATTGTCCTTTGAAGTTATGGGTGAGCTTATTCAGCTGGAGCCATTCCTTTGTTCCTTTGTGGAGGGTCTCTCGTGGTCACATACTGCACATGGGAAACATCTTGCATGTCAGACTTGTTCATAGGCTTTCCTTATCTCTGGGTGATTCTATTCCTTTTCTCAGCAGTGTGGTGATGCCAGGGACACTTCACTGTCCTGATATCTGAACTTTGATCCCTGACCTAAGGCTTGCTCTTGTGAAGGTCCTGACAACTATGAACAGCACTTCTTAATATCTCAAGAATTCTTCCTTGAACCATGTCAGTGCTGACCCCCAAGCTGCTCCAGCAACAGAATCTCATCCTTGGAATCTGGCCTCATCCTGTGCAAATGCAGCTTTCTGCCTCCACCTGTGGACCCCACATCTACAGGAAGGGATTCCAGGACTGCACCCTGAATGGGCATCCAGGTCATTGTTGACCACCCACATGGCCAGCTCCCAGACACTGGAGCTGAGCAGGGACAGGTGGCCTGCTCTGGAGGCTGTGATGATCAGGCTGTGGGACAGCACTGGCTCATCAAGCAGCCCCTCCTAAGGCACCATGGGCAAGACTCCTGTGGAGCAGGTGAGAGAAAGATGGCTGCTGCAGACCCGAGACACACCCAGAACCCAGCCAGAGCAAAGTGGACATGGCTTGGACTCAGTGGGCAAGGTGGGGGTTCAGGAAGTAGAAGGGGACCAGGTAGGGAACCAGGTGCGCCGACACACAGGCATGTGATGGAGAGGAATCACCTCTCCGCCCGACCTTCATGTGCACTGCAGCCCGAGACCAAGAGCACCCGCTCTCTACTCATTTCTCTGCACAGCACATGGGTACTGCCAAGGAGCGCTCAGGAAGTGGGATGCCAGTCAGGGCGGCTTCTCCTGGAGACCCTAAAGGGCAGTTCTTCTGCAGTGGGGGCACTGGGTAGGGGGAGGCGCCCACCATAGTGAGAGCCCATGTGCGTCCTCCTGCTGCTCCCTCCGGAGGTTCAGGTGGCACCACGTGGGCCAAGCAGATAGGTGGGTGGCAGGTCCTCTGCTGCTAAGCAGGAGGAAACTTTGACTTAAAACACATTCACAAAATTATCCTTAAATGTCATGAATACTTATGAGTAAAAAGCATGTTTTTCAAGGCTGGTTTGCACTCCTCGGGTCAAGGGTCTGCAGGGCTGGGGGAGAGGGACGTAAGGGCACTTATGAAATTGTTCTTTATAGGACAGGGGCTCCCAAGAAGGCATACGTAATGCCATTTTGTAAACTCTACCTAAAAGTTTCCTTCTCTAACATTTGAACTGGATTCTCAACAAACCTTTGTCTCACTCCTCCTGATAAGACCTTTGACCCTAGGCCCTTTTCTCAGGCTTTTCTGATGTGATGACTATTGTCTTATATTAACATTTTAATGGATTTCTTAACAGGCTCTTAGTCTCCACATACCCAGCCCAGAAAGTGTAGTCACTGAGTAAATTTGTTGCAGCTCAAGCCCTAAATCTTCTTGACCTGGAGCAACTGGAAGCCCACCCTGCCTTCTACATCCTGAAGAGCAGCTCCACCAGCCAACTATAGAAGCCAATCTATAAAAATGCAAACAATAGCCCCCACCCCCACCCCCAGGGCTGGTGCCTTCCTTTAGATCACTAGCCTGCTCTGAGCCTCCAGTAAACACTTTTGGATTCACAAAGCATTTCTGGGTCACTCTTCCCTTGTTTTCTGGAGTAAGAGCCCTGCCCCCACCCC
>RJWH01009568.1:0-21843 GCA_004363575.1 Solenodon paradoxus | reverse complement strand
CTCTCTCCTCTCTCTCTCTCCTCTCTCCTCTCTCTCTCTCCCCCGCCCCCTCACACTTTTCTTAAATTCCATCCCATCCCATCCTCACCAAAAATACCACCTTCTTGGCCTGAACTAACTTTCTCTCCCATCCACTCTTGCTTCCTTCCAATGCATTGCAGCTGCCAAGGTTTCATTTTTATATTTAATTTTTATTTTAAAGGAAAGGTACAGGCAGGAATGAAGGCAAGGAGGCAGGTAGGAGGAAGGGAGAGGATGAAGAATCATCTTTATTTATTCAGTTTTTCATATTGGTTGTTCCTCCCGGCTCTGGGTCGTGAATTGGGGACCCTGAGACGTATGTGGACTATGCTCAGTGATGTACTAGACTATTAGGCCACCAGGGAGGGCGAAAGTTTCATCTTTAAAAAACAAATCTTCTCCTATTCCTTTGGTTGAAACACAACAGTGGTTTTTCACTATTGTTAGAATAAAATAAAAAAATCTCTTAGCTTGGCTTACGAAGCTCTGCAAGATGTGCCTTGATTTCCCTGCCAGCACCCTTGTTTGCCCCCCTTTCTCCTCCAGCCAGACTCTGACCAGGCTGGCTGGGTTCCCTTTGTGCACGGAGCTCCTCACCAAAGCAGCCTGGCAGTGAGAATGGCAGAACAAGCAACCTAATGCCTGTTTCTCTCAGAGACCTGGTTGGTGGAGTGCCCTGTACTGTCTACAGCGCAGAGGCAGGCATAACATTTGTTGAGTGAGGGCCTATAGCAAAAGAAAAAACATAGAAAGAAAATTTACTTCTACTACATGCTGAAAAAAATCCCCAGCCCCAAATAACAGACACTGAACGTCCTTGAAAGCCCCAGTCACTCATATTAAAAAATGACTGATAGGGGATTCACATTGTGAGGCTCCTAGACTCTCATTCTGGACATTACTGTTCACTATTATTGGCAGTAAGATGCCAGTGGAATTTCTTTAAAAAGTAATTCAGGTTGCCAAACCAAAGCAATGGAATACCTTGTAGTTAGAACTGGCTGTTTTTATAACTGGGCGACGGTACAAGGTCTTGAAAGGTACTGGCAGATCTGGTGGTCTGAAAAACTCACAGTTCTCTGGAGAATTAACCAGACAACCACAGAGCAGGCTGGTGCTCCTGGGGCCAGTTTGATTTAGTTGATTGTCTCTCTTGGTGCGCCCTGGTGGAGCAGTGGTTAGGTCAATAGCCTTTGAAGGATGCAGGTCACATACCCCTGGGTTCCAGTTTCTAGTCCAGGGTAATAACCAGTGTGAACAACAAAATAAAAATAAAATAAAATGCATCTTCCCCCTCTCTCCTTTGGCCTGTCTGCCTACTGATCTTCATTCCTGCCTGCACCTTTCTTCAAAAAAATAAAGTCTCTCTCAAATGAAGACATAGAAGGCTCTCACTAGGCCACTAATATCATTTCAAAATCCTTCAGCAGAATCAAGCATCACCACGATTCTTCTGGCCAAGCTTAGACTGAAGAGATGGCCAGAGTAGGTGTCCTAACACCTCAAGGACCTGACTCCTGGCTTCAAATTCTGTGATGGAGAGTAAAGCAAGGTGGGTTTTGTCTAGGCCAAAGGATGGAAAGTTTTACTAAAAGGAATAAAAGTAGAAGAGGTTCTCTTTGTACTTTTTCTCCTCACTGATGTCTCATGCGCCTTTGCTGGACTTAATTAAGTTCCTGGAACTTCGTTATAAATTGCATTCAACATTGGTCAAAACTGAGTCTTGTACCCGTCATTTAATTGGCTTTAAACCACCTCCTTTCCCAACAGCTGATCAATAACTACATTCAGCTGATGGTCAAAGTCCTTCTAAGAATATACAGGCACTAATTTAGAACCCAGCCAGATCCTCATGATTACCCACAAATCCCAAAGCACAGGCAGGTTTTCTCAGAAAGCTCCAGTAGGAGGTGACATCTGAGATCACTGCAGAGGACAAAGGCTGCAACCCTAATAGTACCGTGCTATCAAAAGGGCAGCAGAAGGGCCTTTATTTAGAAACAGGACTGCATTTCCCGAGATGACTACACCTGACCCTCAGAGAAGCTACCTCTGCAATCTAACTAAGGACTTGAACTGCTTCTGCATCACAATGTAGTTCAAGTTCCTACTCAGGACACCAGAAACACAAGTCATCACTGCAAGCCAGGCCCCCTGTGCGTGGGACTCTGCAGGGGTGGGGTCGGGGGAGGGGAGTCCCTGCGGGAAGAGAGAGTCATCACTTAGGGGTTCAGAATTCACAACCGTCTGAGTATTTAGATGTCTTTTTCTTCTCTGTGGAGTAATAAGGGTAAGATAAAGGATTGGAAGAGAAAGCTGGTATAGCTCAATGTCCTGACGTCATAGGCATCTCTAGTTCTGCTGAGGAGTTAGGACTCACACTACCGGTGCATAGAGCAAAGGGCTGGGACTCAGAGCCCTTGAGAGTAGCCCTGATTGGGAGCGTGAGGACTAGAATGCTGGTAGTTTCCTTGTCTTTTCTCAGGAATCCCTATAGCAGAGGTCAGCGAAAAGTCTAAAAAAGCATGCTGAGCATGGCTTGTCAGGGACAGGCAGGACCTAGGCAGCGACCACACTTGCCTCTGGAGTCCAACGCCCTGGTTTGAAACCTGCTGTCCTCTCGAACTGTGAGGCTTTGAGTGAGTTATCAACCTCTCTAGACTCAGCTGTGTTTTCTTTATTAGTTTCTTTTTTTTAAGGAGCTTTTTTATTTTATTTTTATTTCAGTTGTACATCTTGGTTGTCCCCCCTGGTCCCGGGACATACGTGGACGGCACTTGGCTGGAGGTGACTGACCTAACCACTACTCCACCTGGGCGTGCCTGCATTATTTCTAGGCTGGGGGTTATTGTGAGAAAATTCACCGAAAGTGCGAAGCAGACTGCTTGTCATGTGATGAGTGCTTCCTAACTGTTAGAAATTACTATTCCAGCACCTTGATGGAAAAAACCAAAACACATAAAATGAAAATAAATCATACCTGGAAAGAAGAAGAAAAATAGCTTAAAAAAAGAAACAAAATAGGCAATGCAATTCATTCTCTGAAACTACTTTGGATTGACTGATCATCTAGATTTAAGGGCCTAGAATTCTTATGGTGAAATTTTTTTTTTTGAAAAGGAAGAAATTCATCTAAGCATATGTGGGTGTGTCTATGTATACACATGGGTTTGCATTATCGAATATTTTAAGTGTTTCATGGGATGACAGTGGGGATTTTCTAGGGTTAACAGTTAAGTACCTATAACTGGAAACTAAGTGCAATGTATCGCTAAGCAAGGAACCCACTAATCAGGTAAATGGCCAAGGTTTCCAGGTGTGAGGCCAGTTCAGGGGTGGCCTTGGGAAATGCGCTGAGAAGGAATAAACCTTAAGCAGGGGGTGGGGGGGTGCGGGTGAATGGGGGCGGTGAGGGAGTGGGTAGACTGTGCTGGGGGCAGAGCTGAGAGGGAGACTGTCTAGCAAGGCAGAGTTCGATCAGAAGTCTAATGGAGTAAACCTTGGATCCAAACTGCAGTCGCCCCTGTTCCAGAGGAGACCCGAGAGGCTGTAGAAATAGTGGGGCCCTGGCTGGGGGCCAGGACCAGAGGTCACAATGGGCCTGGCTGACGTGAAGGAGACGATATCAGGGAAAGCTGCCACAGTCTGAGAATTTCCATCTGTGCTCAGGAGATTAAGCAAATGTGGTGCAGACACCTCCACTGCCACGTGCAGTGCGTCACTTCTGATCGCCGTCTGACACCCGCACCTCTCTTCACCCTGCTTCTTCCCACCCCTGTGACAGTTCCCGCCCCTCTGTCCACTACAGTGCAACTCTTCAGAAGACAGCAGGTGAACTTCCCATTTCTCATGTACCCGAGCATTCTTCACACCGACAACATTAGCAAGGACAGACTTTAACCAGAAAGTGTTTTCACTTGTCTGCTGCTGCTGGCAGAAGCCTACCAGCTCCAGTTTGGAGGCTCATCCCTCAAGACTCTGCTTACAAATCTGCACTTACTATCTCCGGGACTGCATGCATACTGGGAGCAGGGAGACCTGGGTGTGAATCCTGCCTTCGCACTAACCTGCCCCGGCAACACGGGATGGCTCACTTCCCCTCCTTGAACTGGTTTCTTCTTTATTACATAGCATTCTGTGTACTTGGCATGAGTGGTAGTGGGAATATGCACAGAGATCGTGACAGTGGATGAGATCCTGGTGACAAGCAAAGCACCCCCCGCTGGTACTTGGGACCCAAAAGTCACTCAGTAATGGTAACTGTCAAGTATTATTGTTGTTGGTCTGCATCCTAATATTCCAGGGACATAATGAGGTTGATGGGAATTATTGCAAATTGGAGTGGAGGCCCTCACTGATTTAAAGTGGAGAGGTATGTGCCATTTAAAACACAATCTTCTCCTGGTGTCTGCAATTCACCACCCTCTCTACCACCGACATGGACACCTGACAAAGCAAGAGAGTTTCTGCAAACTGTTAATGAGGAGAAGGTGGTGTTTGGGAGAACTATGAAATCACCACCCCATCACTACGCTTTTAGTGAACCTTTCATCTGCCATCCACCTTCCCCAGGAGCTGGGCTCTGTGCTTCCTAATTGTCTAGAGGCCTTGATTGGTCTGGCAAAGGAAGGAGGACTTGGAGCAAGGTTCTGTGAAGGAGGTTTTAATAAACACCTATAAGACCACAGGGTGAGGACAAGGAGGACAGGAGAGGGTGGCTGGCAGCATGGTCTCCCACGCAGATGGTAGCAAAGCCTGATGACGAAAGCAAGTCTGGCCACGAGCTGGAGGATGGGCCCTGTGGCAGGATTTGTGAGAGGCTTTCCAGTGTTTGGAGGCTAACAAGGCATGTCAATAGGAAGCTCTGCTTTCCCACATCTGCATCTTGCTTGTGTGTCTAGTCACTGGGGTCTGGTTAACACCTTTACTTCACCTCTCAATCATTGACTCATCATTTGTGAATTTGTGCATTCATTTCACAAATCTTCATGAGGCCTCTCCTGTGTGCTTAGACACCAAGGATAAAAGAGACAGACCTCCCTGTCCTCGGGGGCTTACATTACAGTGGAATCACAGGAAAGCACATAGAGAGGGTGTTTTAAGGTAACAAGAACTGTGTAAAACTAACAATATAAGGAAAGGCAACGGGACATTGCAGAGTTAAGGGAAGGGGTGTGATTTTGTGTAGGGTGGTCAAGGAGGCCTCATGGAAGAGGTGATGTTTAAGCAAGACTCAGAAAGGATGAAGGTCATCTAGGTCATAGGCAAGGGAATTCCTTTGCTTGTCAGAGCATGCAGGCCTCACCCTCCTTGGCAGTTAATGGGTGTTAGGCCAAGTAGGCTGTCCCTCTGGTCTCCGGCTGAGATTAGGGCTGGTGGACACCCAGGAAGCCACCCCAGCAGCAGCTGCCTCACCTCCTCCAGCCGCCGACGCTGCTCCTTCTGCTCCTCTATGCGCTTCTGCCGCTCGGCCAGCAGCTGCCGTTTGTGCTCCTCATTCTCCCGCTGCTGCTGCTCCAGCTGCTGCCTCCGCAGGGCCTCGGACCGCTCCTTGTTGGCCAGCTGCAGCCTCAGGAAGTCCCGCCGCAGGGTCGACTCCCCGGGCAGGTTCAGAATGGAGCTGCGGGCAGGAGAGAGATCAGGATCCTGCCCGGGGCTCGGGCTCAGGCAAGAGCTCACCCACCCATGAGGAAGAAGTCACAGGCTCTGAGAGCCTCTGCTAATTACGTGATTTATCCCTCAAAGCCTGAAGTGGTCCATGTCCTTTCTGGGTGACCACTGAAGACACAGGCTGTCTCCAACCCTAGGGGGTGTCACTTCTCTCTGGGATGCTCCACACCGCTGCTCCCCACATGACATGGCAAAGTTCTGTCTCTCCAAGTTTTGGTGAGTGTGCAAACTCTGAGCCCCAGCCAGCTTCTTTTCGTGTTCAACAGGACAAAGACAAAGTTAGTAAATTAACCTGCAAAAGCACTGAGAGCAGTCAGGGAACTGCACTCCTTAAAAGAGTACATTATGCTCACACATATCACCTCTCCTCCTCCTGGCCTTGGACCCCAGGAGGCGAAGAGCAGACTATGCTGTGAAGACATGAGGAGCCAGGGAGGGAAGGGCCCGAGCCAAGGCTGACACCAGCCAGGGTCTGAACCTGTCTGCCAAGTCGGAGAGCTCGGCCTGTCTGGCTGCACCAGCACTGAAGAGCAGTTGAATGGCTGGGTTCTGGCCACAGAGGGTGCAGCTGGGACTTCAGCAGTTCATGGATTCCTGGATTCCACTTAAGCACCAGAAGCCTCACCTTCTCATCTACAAAGTGGTCATGGTGCGTGTGTGTGTGTGTGTGTGTGCATGTGAGTGTGCCTGCATATGTGCACGATGTGCCTTTGTGTGTGGGCACTGCAGACATCCAGGGGACAGAAATCATCCTAAAGAAACCCTACCTACTTGACTGGTGGTCAAGGGCGGCCCTATCTGCAGATCACTGCATGCGTACACAGTTACAGGTTTGACAGAGGGGTGAGAAATGACTCCCATCTGTCCATACAAACCTAGTCTTCTTGATCTTTCTGGAAACTTTCACTTGACATAATTAAATAATTACTGAATACCGCCTGTGTAGCAGGCACTGTATTAGGTCCAAGTGGTAAAGTAATAGGTAAATAAATTCTCTCTCTCCAATTATCTTTTTGTGGGGAAGGCGGACAGAGAGTGAAGTAACTGCAAATAACATAATTGAGGTATTGACAAGCCCTACAGGAAACACAAAGTGTGACAGCCTATGAGTAACAGTGGTAGGGCTCTGGAGCAAAGGATTGGGGGTTCTGATTTAGTTGAGGGCAATCTGGAAAACCTCTCTGAGAAGGTGATAGTTGTCTCACATGATTTAGAGTCGAGTCACTTCCAGAGGAAGAACCTTTCAATCAGTAGGAAAAGCAAGAGGTGTGGCCTCTTTGAGACACTGAACCCAGCCAGCTGGTCTACCCAGGGCAGCTGGGGTGAGAGCGAGACTACAAGTGAGAGAGATGGGGCAACTTAGGGAAAGCCTGTGGCCGTGCAGGTCATGCGTAGAGAAATTACAGGCAGGAGGTAACCTGATCAGGTTGGCTTTCATGCAGGGCAGCCTGCAAGGGGCAAACAAGGCCATTCACAGGGCTGCCTCACAGTGGTTCTGGGATAGAGACTAACCAGGGTGCTGGAGCAGTGGGCGTGGAGGCTGGGGAAGCATTTGGAGAGAGAGTTAAGGAAGTCTATTGACAGATCTAATGTGTGGAGTGAGGGATGACTTGCAGATTGTGTCGTGGTGTCTGGAAAATGCTGGTGGTCAGAACTGGGATGGGGAATCCTGGGGGAAGAGCCGGCTCGGTGGCAGCTGGCAAAGGGATCATTCTGTGTTGGACCCTGGTTAGTGTGCTGGGTGAGACACCTCCAAAAAATGGCATAGGCAGACGTCCTCCACGATGCGTCACCGAGAATGCCGGGATTCTCCGCAACATCTTCTGGTCTTTGTGCAGAACTCTAAAACAAACCCCAGATAATGGTGCTTATCGGCACAGGCCATCTGTTCTGTGTCACGCCGGTGGGGCTTGGGGAACTGTCTCAATTGCATGTGAGCATGTTTCATTAATATGAACTGATATGGAATCAATGCCAGACGATCTGAGCTGTGTGAGTGACCCGATCCTTAACTCGACATGTGACCTGGTTGTCTGGTTGACCTGGTTGGGCTATTACCTCACATCTAAAATGAGATTACCACTGTCCTTGTCTACTTTTCAGGGTTTCATGAAGATTAGTTAGATGCATGTGTCAAACAGGACTTGGAACGCAGTCTTCAATGTACGGGAGTGCAGGTTACCATTACAGAAGTGTTAAGGCCTGCAGAGGTCGGCCAGTGAAGTGACCCTTAACACACAGCTGAGTAAGTCTTGTTAAGATGGGCTTTCTCAGGCCCATGGAGAGTGGACAGCAAGGCTGACGTGACTGCCTGGGTGAACGTAGGAAAAACAGTGCCCACCTTCTCTGAAGGTGGGACATTTAGTCTTTTGCTTGATAATATGCTCATTTTCCATGTCATTACTTGACAGTCATCGTCTCTATGTAGCTAAACTGGGGGTAGACCAACAAGTAAGTATCACATGGAAAGAAAGAATTCTCCTTCAGTCACTGACCTTACGAATGCTTGACAGACTGAGAGAAAACCACGACGGCCCTGTAAGCTCAGCCCCATCCTCTACTGGTAGTTTTGCAATAATGCAGCCTTGTGGGGCAAAGGTGGCTGTGAAAAGGAAGCCTCTCACTCATTCTCCCAGCACTGATTGCGCTGGTCCCTTTCCTGGTTAGGAAGTTCTGCCTCAACTAGGAGATGAAATGCTCTTTCTTTTGGCCTATTGGAGTCCTCTCCTTGAGTGTTTCGAGGATGGAGAACTATAAACCCTGGTGAGCCTCTTGCTTCTGTGCTGCCCCATAAATTTCACGTAATGCATGCAGTGCACCTGCCATGGGGTGCGTGCCTGCGCCTCTGACTCACCAAACGGCTGCCAGTTGATCTTTCATGAAAGGGAAACCCTAGCCATGGAAGCAACTGTCTTCACTATTTATGAACAAAGACCAGCAGAAAGCTGGAATCAAAGTCAAGTGGAATTCAAAACACAGTGATGATCACAATAAAGATGCTTTTGATTCCTGGGCTCGACATGTGACAAGAAGAATGGACATGAAGTTTCTATTTAGGGTTCACCTCTGGAGGGTAATTTGATTCCTGGAATCATTTCCTCGTGGATTAGGCCACAGTGAAAATACAAAGGCGGTGACAAGGACAGTAGCTGTTTCAACGGGTTGCTCAAAGGGATGAAGTAATGAACTGGATAATTTAACTCCAAAATACCACTTCGGTCTTCTAGAAAGTTGCACTTTTTTGTACTTTTAGTGAACATTACCCAGAGAAGGGCCTCCGACCCATTCTACATGTTACGTATGCGAAGGAACAAGGTCTTAGAATCAACACCATAAATCTTAGCGCACGAGGTAAAGAATATGCTGATTTCTACATTTTCATGAGTCTGCCTTGGGAAAAATTTCCAAATTAATGAGTATGTTTGTGAGCAATAAATTAAATAAGACTAGGCTGCTGGATTCTTAAAAATGAACCTATAAATTAAAAGGAGAGTGAGTTGCCCACACACACAATTCAGAGTGTGAAAAAGTGAAGACCCGGTGTCTGCTCTCCTACCTGGGCTCTCCTGAGTCATTCTCCTCCTCCTCCTCTTCACTGCCACTGTACTCGTACTCCGTCTCATCTAGAGAGAGACCCCCAGCAGGTTAGTGCACAAAACATCCCGCAGCTCAGTGCAGCCCAAGACCCTCATTTTATATAGAAGAGAACTGAAATCCAAAGAGCTCAGTTAGCGCTGAGCTGAGAAAAGTTCCTGTTCTCTGACTTATGCTGTTGAGTTCCCACCAGGTGGATTCCCGTAAAAGGAACAGAAACATAACCAAGACTGTGCCAGCTAACCCTGGGTCTCTTCCTGAAGGCTTGGTGTTAACACAAAAGGGAAGACAAATTAAAAATTACCTTTCAGTTAGTGCTAACTCTCATTATAGGATGACCTAAACCCACCTTTTAATGGCTCATTGCTAACTTATTGACAGTATTGATCATTTTTCTTTCAAGTAGGAGTTTTATCATGACTTACCACCTTGCACTCACCACCTTTAGATATCTTGTGAAATACCAGAGGCTTTTGATGACATGTGCTATTAAAGATAGAGTCAAATGTGTTTTGGTTGAATGTCTGCTAACATTCATTTAATGTAAGATATTAAGCCAGTTCACAGGCAATAATGAGTAAGTTCAAGTTTTTGTTTCGGAGAAGACTCAAATTGAATGAACAAGATGAACAAATAAATACTCAGTTCCCCAAAGATTATAAAGAAAGGTAACTAGTCTTTGTTGGGTATCTCCCAAGCCAGTCACCATGCAGGATACATTAGCAATGGTCTTTAGTTTATTTCTCATAATTGTTTAATATTTACCCATTTTCAAGTAAAGATGGAGATTTCAATAGGTTGAGTAGTATGAAACATATCATCTCATTAATAAAAGATCAATCTACAATTTAGATTTAGAATTCAATACAGAACTCTTCCAACTTAAACTAGTGTTATTTCCAGGATGTTATATACTAAATATAACAATTTAAATATAAATTGAGTAATGAGATATAAGAGAAAGAAATAGATAAATTCATTGTTTATAATAGTGGTGGTGGAGGGGTAGCAAAGTCTTTGAGGAAAAAATGAGCTGGGCCTTGGAAGGTCAGTGGCAGATGGAAGGTGAACGTGGCGGAAAAGGGCATTCTAAGCATTATAACCACTTGAGTAAGGCTGACAATGTTACAGTGCATGAAAGTTCATAAAACAATGAGTTGTGAGAGGCTATATGTCTCAGCATGAAAAAGGCTAACAGGTCCGATATGGCTTGCTGATACTAATATCTACTCTCCTGAATACTTTTTTGTGGGCACTGGGGAGATTTCAAAGAAAGAAAGATGTCACCTTATTGTTATCCCTTCATAGCTTTGTGTTAGTGATTACAACTTTGAGGATCTTCATGCACCCCTAAAATGGAACTGAAACTGCAATTTGGTTATGTTACCACCAGGAGGCAATAGTTAATGTTAGAACTATGAATTTAATGATGAATTTAAAACAAAATTGGACTTCTAAACTATTTAGCAATTTAAAGAAATAATGAAAGGAAGTCAAAATGTCTGGTATGTCACAATGTCAGTATGAAGTTACCAGGCTACTTGTTTTTAAAGTATTATACAATCAAATTTAAAGAAATTTTATGAAAAGTTTCAGTGGTTCACAACGAAAGTTTAATATTCCAGACCTTCCTGAAATAAATAACAGTGAGTTCAGAGTAAAACGTAGCAATCTTATCTATTAAAATTTTAGCAAGGAAGACAAGACAATCTAATTACTTCTACTCTCTAGGGTAAAAACCATCATTGCCAAGCTCCTCAATTTTACTACTTCATTAGAATCTGTTTTGATTGTTTTTATATTACTGGTTTAAATGAGCACGTATCAACATATCTCAAAAAAAATCAGGTAAAAAAGAAAAACTATGAAATAATGCACATTAACAGTGTTTGATTCTACCCAAAGCTGGTCTCAGAGATACTAAGGCAGTGACAAAGTATTACAGGGAGCAGAACAAGTCATCTGCTCAAACTGCACAAATGAAATGGTACCTCATCTAATCAAAACGCTTTTGGGGGAACAGACAAAAAATTGGCTTCTAGTGGCTTTAACCCTAAACAGAATTAGGTTTGTTAAATTGCCATATAACTATTGGGTCCACCTACTGCCAAGAATACTTTTACTCTGCAGAGAAAGAACACATTAAAAAGATTCTACTTTCATGAGATAGTGAGTTCTGATTCACAGTACAGAGTTTGTGGCCCCCGCCACTATGCTCCCTAAATGTGAAAACAACCCAAGGCACAAGCTTTATCCATTGTTAGTCACGGGTCAGAGGCAGAAACGTCATAAGTTTTCAGAAAATAGAACTGAATAGTACTAAGAAATCAGAGGTCAGTAAAGAATTGTCTAACTATAAATAGCTAATATTTATTGAGTTTGTCTATTTACCAAACATTGCGAGTAAGCATTTTACATGCATTATCCCATTTAACCTTTGCAATAATGCCAGGCAATACAAATTATTATTACACTTACTGTTTCAAAGATGAGAAAACTGGAGTGAAGTTCTCATAACTCTTAAGGGAAAGAGCTAAAATTTGAACTCAGAATTGGAGTCTAAAATCAAGTTTGATCACTTAATATACTCTGTATACCCATAGTAATGCAAATTTTCTTTTCAGAGAAGTTGACTCTTAATGGCTGTAAGACTCACATACTAACCTAAACTATTCCCTTTAAAATTCTAATTTCATGAAGTGGCCCAAGATTACCATCAATTAATAGCAGTTGAAAAATCAGTCCTGAGCTCTTTGACCTTGACTTACCTATTTCTCTTCATGCTCCTCCAGTTTGGGCTGAGTTCCCAGCAACTTGCATTCTGATTGACACTGCCTCATTTTCCATCCACTAACATCTGGAAATGGACCTCCTTTTTGGCTTACCCTCACGATCTTCTGATTCTGGGGCTAACCTAATCACAGATTCCTGAGTGTCCTAGACAGCTGCAAATGAAGGATCTCTTCTCTTGAACTTTTACAGAGGATTTCTCCTCTTCCCTTAATTCTCTGCTGACCTTACCTCTCCAGCCCAGTCTTGGTTAATGAAACCATATTGCTCATAAACCCTCCTCTAGGTTCAGGCTTGTTCCTTGCCCCATGATAGAGATCAACTACAGAGGTACAGAAGAAGGTACATGCAAATATAAGAGGACAGCCCCTGTGCTGCCCAGAAAGGTGAAGAGGGCAGAGGCTAGGGAAAGTACCTCATCATCACCATGACCTCCTATCCTCAGTCCTGGCTTCCCCTTCTACGCTCCATTCCCCAAAGTCTCCATATGCACCTGCTAGCCTGATGTTCTTGGCTCACTGTCATTCCCCCTACCAGCTGGCCCCTCTTACTCCATGCAGGGAAAACTCACCCTATATGTCCTGTGTCTCTATCCCCATCTGTCCTATACCCCAGTCTTCCTTACCCCTCCTATCCAACTAGTTACAAAACCTATCCCAAAACATGTGCTTTTCCATATTGATAAGAAGAGTGGTAAAGGGATTTTGAGTTCTATATCCCAGCAACTAGAAAACAGTTCCAGGAACCCAAGTTTGGACACATGTCCTTTACAATGATGCAGTGAAAAGACACTGTGTTCTAATAATTAGAGACATAAAAGACATGAATTGCTTAATCTATAAAATAAAGAAGTACAGGACATTCTTCAGATCAAAATTCAATGTTCTGTATAACAAGCCTGGCACTCTCTTTTACATCAATGTACTAGAAGAATATTCATCCTGACTTTAAAGAACTAAATTAGAAATGAGCTTCAGAGCACAGAAACTTAAATGTTTGAAGACTGCCAGTATAGAACAATATCAACTAGATTCTTGGGGGGTTATCTGTCTTTCATAAAATTTCAGTCTTCTGCACATGAATATTCATTTGAATTAAGAAAATCACTTGTCCTATTCAATCACTTCACAGTACCACTCAACATGACTTTTTGTTCAGTGCCTGGAAAAGGTAATATTTCTGGCAGCTCTATTCTTTCATGAAAGATTCCATTTCAGTAGTCTCACTCCACTGATGCCCACAGGCTGTGATCTTGAGGCAGTCCCCACATGGAAGAACAATACAACCCCATGTGGCGTCACCTCCAAATACATCAAGAGACCATCTTTCGTTTCCCTGGCTGAAATACAAATGTGCTTCTGACCTTTTTCTCCTCGCTTCTTCTTTGTTCTATCGATATGGTCCTTGAGCTGGATGCGAACCTGCCGCTCGTTCGGTTGGTCTCGTATAAATGGATGCTTCATCAGTTGCTCTGTTGCTGGTCGCTGGCTGTGATTTTTCACCAAGCAGCTCTCAATAAATGACTGGAACTTTTTTGACCTGCCAAACAAAAGGAAAACATTCATCAAACAAAAATATAAGCAAAGCAATGTATTTTCTGAAATATTTGAGTTGGAAAAACATAGGTCCAATCATTCTCTCATAGGGGTCAACCAGTCACAAAGTGTGTCAAGCCCTTAGTTAAGCTCAATGGACTAAGAAGGCATCGTTATCATCAACACAGAGTAAGGCAATGCCAACTAGATGTTACTTTTGGTTGTCTAGCTTCTGTAAAATTTCAGACTTCTACATATGAATATTCAAATTTTTGTAAAGTTTACATATACTATCCACAGGAGACCAAAGGGAATCAGAGAAGGGAAAGATCCCATGGGAATTACATCTGGAAAGTCTACTGGAATATAAAACCAGAGCAGGACCTTAAAGGAGAATCACTCTGGGGAAGGGACAGTTCAAGTAGGGAGAAAATTAGTGGAAAACTAAAGCTGGGATCATTCTATATATCAGGACACTACTATGAGTTGCCTAAGGGAGGCAGAAAATGCAGACTGGGGAAAAGTAAAACCAAGGGTGGATAGACAATGATGAGTACATTTTGTGGCAATGGGCAAGACTCTCAGATGGTAAAGTACTTGTGATTGGGCAATTTTTTTTACTGGTAATTTCAGAACTACTTTTGAACTTTGCTTTCCAATTCCAAGGAATAAGAATGGTAAGCAAATGTATGTTTGTTATCAATAGGACTTGGAAACTTAACTTTAAGGGACTAAGTTCCAGCTCAGAAGCAAATTTATCTCTCTCTAAAGCGGTGCTATTTCTGCAAAGATAAACTCTGTGCCACAAACGCACACGGTGAGGGAGAGCTGGTGAGAGACAGCATGCTAATGATAGCAGCAAGTCTACAGTGTGGTAGAAATTAATGGCAGACTTTTCTTTCAGTTAAGAGTCATGAGTCAGCACTTAAGTTCTTGCTGAAAGTTCCAAAAATTGTCCAGAATCATAAACAACTAAGTTCATAACTCTCTAGCATGTCTTTCTGAGGCTCTATTTGCTGAACACATCACTCCGGGGAGATCTTGGAGGAACCTGGGAGCAGGAGGACTCCATTTTGGGCTCTCTGTCGCCCTCCTGTGGAGGCAGCCTTGTGGTCACTCCAGGATGAATTGGCTATAGTGTGGCCTAGAAACAGTGATAACAGATGGGCATCTCCCTGTTGAATCCTTCAGCTGTATCCCAGCTTCTTCCACACCAGAAATTCTGTGTCAGGATGTGCTGGCGTCATTTTCACATCGGGAGCACACTGCCAGTCCTTCCATATTTGATGAGAAATGAATACATGAATAGGTATTGGACAAAAGTTCTGGTCAAGAGTTATATAAAGGTGTCCTTCAAAAATGTGCTTGTGAGAGATGAGAGAAAGAGGTTTGGAGAAGAGTATTATTATTATCTGACTGATATTTTATTATTACTGAACATGCTTTCTTTCTCTCATCATATGACTAAATTTGTAGAGGCACAATGTGTTATCATCTAAAAAGAGATCTTGCCAAAGCAGTCATAATGAAATAATTGGCTCTCTTAAGGAATACACTGAAGGCAATAAGGTTAAGCTACATAAAGAAATAGGCAAAATCCACACAGACCTTTTCTAGGTAGAAAATCAGCATTAAAAAGCTGAAGCAAAAGACAAATTAAGATAGGAAGCCACAGTCACCAAGAATAGAAATGGACATACTCTTTCTCCTGCTTGCTTGCAGAAGGAAGCCCTTGTTTTTTTTTTTTTTTTTTGATAAAGTGCACAACTATTAATTGGAGGATGACAAATAAAAGAAATCACACTCAATTAAAAAATGAGATCCAGATCTAATAAAACTTGCATTCCATTCCTCAGCACCAGCACCTAAAAAGGAGTCAGAGAATGCTCTAGGATGGGGAGTTTAATGGAAGCAATAACAGTGCATAACGGTACAGTCTTTCACCAGTAGCTCTCCTGGTAGGAGGGAGATTCCAGACGTATGTAAGAGAATCACTCTGGATGCAAAAGTCTGGGCCAAGGTGTGCAGAACTACAGAGCAGGATGATGCGCCCCATTTTCTTCAACTGGTACTTTTGGAGAGGAAATAATGCTTACTTAAAGCAAGTCTCGGAAGAAAGATTCATTGTTGCTGATTTAAGTTAGGGTGACCAAATAATCAATATATTTAATTATACATTTAATTAAAAATAAAAATGCCTCACCTATGTTGACTACCACCTGACTCTGCGCTGAGCAGTCTAATGGGTTTAAAGTCCATTTATATAACTTTATTGCCTGATTCTCTGTGGCCAATAATTTAGCTCTGTCTCTTTTAAAAAATGCCTAAGATTAGTAATACTAATTTCCCAAGGGGTGGCCTGGAGAGATAAATGTTAATGACTGGGGCTTAGAGTCTGAGCACTTTCTCTAATACTGGTGTCACTGAACGCTCTTTATCTTCCCAGATTTTTCCTGTTCATATATAAAACTGCTAGAGGAATTTTTTTTTTTTAAGATGCTGGGAATATTATTATAGGATTTGTTATAACCAGCTGGGCTAAAAGTTTCTGGCAATTATCAGACTCCCTACATGCAATTTCCCCGTTAACATTTGCAGTTGTCCATGCTCTCTTCCTCGGAATCGGACTTTGGGTTCCATCACTAACTGGGAGACTTTGGGTAAATTATTCAACTTCTCTGTGCCTCTGTTTCCCTGGTTACAAATGGGGATATTATGAGTACTGATCTCAAAAGACTGTTATGATGATTAAAGCGTTGAATTATGTAAAATGCATAGAACAGTGCATGTCGGATCATACATGCCATATGTGTTTGCTATCATCATTATCATTACTTCCACTATTATTACTATTGTCCCAATGGCAGTGTCCCAGCAACCTCTCTGGCCATCACCAGGCTTAAAGAACAGGAGTATCTGCCTCTAGGGCTGGAAGTAGAAACCTAAAGGTGCTTCCTATCCATTTTATTTTGTGGAACTGAATGGTGCAGGGCTCTTTAAGGGAATCGTTTCACATATAATTGGATTAGCTATGTCCACGGGAGAAATCAACAGCACCATTATCTCCAAGGAGAGTCTGCAAAAGAGATTAATTTTAAAAGTTTGTGTAGAAAATTTTGTTTCAATATTAATAAAGTTTAAAGTTGCACTACGACTGGCACATTCAGTTTATCTGAAGTATTTTCCAACACTTGTGTTTTCTGTTATCACAATTTTACACACAGACACACAAAAACAGCTTTGTCATTTCTTAGTAAGAATCAGCAAGAATAAGAGCCAGTGTTTCATCAGGTAACAGGAGTGGTTGTAAGCTCTGGAGGAAGAGCAGAGGCTGGGGTTTCAGACTGGCTCTACAGCCTGGGAGTGTGGAGAAAGCAATGAACCTTGCCACACCTCCCTATTTGGAGCCCGAGAGCTCCAGAACAGGGAATCTTCTGCCTCTTTCCAGTGACAAGCAGTTATACCTTTGCAAATCATCTCAACTGAGCAGTGGTTTGCTGTGTGGAATTTTTACATTTAAAGGATGTGGTGAAAAGAAAACGATAGACAATCCTTTACAGGAACAAGGTCATCTAGTGCTTCTCCAGAAAGTGCTGGAGGAAAGCTATGGCACGGAGTATATGTGCCAGGGCAGGGCAGTGTGGGGAGGAGGACACCTCCTGAAGGCGATAGTTTACTCATAAGGATCCAATCCAGCCATGTATAGAGACAGAAGAGGAAGAAATCCCAACTCACCATTCGTTTGCTGGAGGTACATAGATACAAAGAGCGAGAGCATCGCTGCTCTCTTCTGGTTCAACTAAGGTTACACTTCTTCCTAAGACGTAATTATTAAACGGCTGAGCCATCCGGGCAATGAATGGAGCCCTGACTGCATGCTTTCCAGAATCAAGGCCTCTCCTCATCATATGTGGGGAGGGAAGGGCCCGGTTCCTGCTGGTGGGGGCGCTTGCCTTTCCTTCCACAACGGAGGGGCAAACACAAACAAACAACAGCAAAAATAAAACAAATAAAAGCCATAGCCTTTCTTTCCTAATATTAAGGCTCAAGAAGGAAAGTGTTCATTTGAGAGATCAAAATAGCTATTCCTGAATGATGCACTAGAAAGAACGTGGATTACAAACCTGGGAAACTGCAAGAATGTACAGCCTGCGCAAGGAACATTCCACCCCAAGCCTCGGTCTTTCATCTGTAAAATGAGGACTCAGAGCATCTTTCTGGCAGGGTTGTGGTCAAATATGTGTGTGTGTGTGTGTGTGTGTGTGTGTATGTGTGTATGCATACATACATATATGTACAAATCTTAAATTTATACACATATGTAAACACACACCTGTGTGTGTATGTGTATAAGTACTGAGTCTATAACATAAACACAAACACACCTTATAGGCCTTGTATATTGTAGATTCAGTAATGTGAGTGGGAAACGCCCCCCAAGTGAATGCGTACAACGAAGAGTCCATGGTATGTACCACGTGCCTCCTCCTTTGACTATATGTTGAGATTTCTCTCTCTCTCTCTCTCTCTCTCTCTCTCTCTCTCTCTCTCTCTCCCCTGTCTATCTGTCTATATACCTCACAGTGCACTTCATCTGATAGCACATTTAGGTAAAGAATAGCTAGATATAAAGGAACATCTTGGAATTTTCTTTCATCTGGTAGGGAGGAAGATTCTCTCCTTAAATGAAAACAAAAGAAAACAGACGGCAATGCTTCCTTTCCTCACAAACACTAGAGCATATGAAAACAAACTCTAACCTATGTCAAATTACTTTGGACCTGGTTATTCAGGACAAAGTTTCTTGAGTACTTTGCATAAATAATTTTACTTAAAAACTGAAATTCTACTGCAGAGAAATGGGAGCCACACCAGGCGTCCTGTGACCCAGAGCTTCTGCTTTCCCCATTCACTTGCTGGCAGCCAAGTCCTTTTCCCTGCCGGTCTGGTAGTGTCCGGGCTGGCCTGCTTTCTGAGCCAGGAGGATGTGTCCAGAGGCTGGGACCAGGGGGATGGCCTGGTCACTCACTGTTCCTGGACTGACCCAGCTCCCTCCAGCATTATCAAAATTAGTTCTCCTTGCCATGGGTCAAAAGCAGAAAAGTCAGCCTGTCCTTCCCCCAAAGTCTCCAATTCGCCAATAAGGTCGGCACAGAAGTGATCTTTTTGGAGCAGAAACCGGAGTGCAGGGCTGTTAGCACCCAAGCAGAGAGCGTGCAGAGCAGGGTGCGGGGGAACACAGGACATGTGTGGTGACCAGTGGACTCCAGCAGCTGAGCTGAGCTGGCAACCGGGGCAGAATGACATGTCACAGCCAGCAAGGGTGACAGGTTAGTGGGGATACACCTTTACACAAAAGGCCAGAAAGCAAAATGTAAGGCTCAAGCATCAGATGTTTTGGCAATTGGCAACGAATACATATATTTCAAACAAAACACACGTGCGATGGCTAGCGTGTCCTCTGTGGAGGAGTTTCGTATCTGTCCAGCAGCAGCGAAGGGAGAGGAGAGGAGAAGGGAAGGATCAGGTAAGTGAAGCCTGTTGTGTACAGCAGGCTCGCAGGGGGGCGTGGTGCCAAGGACCAGCAGAACCTGGCAGGGGGCTCTGAAGACCTCCTGACAGAGCGTCAGGGCACAGAACTGAGTGCTCCTCTCCTGGGAGGGAGAAACAGGGAGAAGCCAGGCAGCTGGCCTCGGGTGCCCCTCCATCACATGCTGGGCCGGTGCCCAATGCAAGGCTGTTGCTGGGGAGAGAAAGCTTGTCTCACACTGCAGGGACCCTCCAGAGAAAAGAGGAGGAGTAGCACTGCTCTGCCTCCTGTTACCAATAGCAACTCTCACTCTCTCCTTGCATAGCAACGTGGAGGCTGTCGTCCCTTCTCTTGTGTCTCCTTCCCCCTCTCCATGCAGCCAGCCTTCCTCTTCTTCCACCAGAGTAGCCATGTCATCCTAGGAGACCCGGATGAAGACTGCGCTCCCACATAAACACTCCGGTCTGTGGGCTAAAGGGCTATGAAAAGGGGTAGAAGCATCTTGTCCCTTCTTGCTCTGTCTAGAATACGTCTCTAGAAAAAGGCAGATCACAAGTGGTGCAGGAATCAACTCCCCTGCAAGGAGAGTCAGAATTCAGGTTTATGCACACGGCAAAGGAGAGAACAATGAATATCCGTGATGAGAAGGCATAAGAGGGTAAGGTCCCTGATGTAAGGACACACAAAAAGTCAAAAGTCCAACCTCTGGTCAAATCTGTGGCAAACTTTCCCAAACTTCAGTCAATCTTACACCACCGACAGTCTTAATCATATTTTTACACAGTTCATACTAGTATTCACTCATTTAAATTAGGTCACTTTCTTATAGGAATAAATTTATTAAATGGAGACATTGTATCACTGCCCAAAAGAAGACACCAGTATCACCTACCATAAAGGAAAGCAATAATAAAGTCAAAAAATGACAAATGTTCATTCACAGAGCAGTGACATCATCCTGCCTAGTACTGGATCCGCATGTAGGGAATTAATTATCTAAAAGAACAGAAGAAAAATCAGCCAATCTAACTCTTCTGTGCTGCCAGGAAAGATACCTCTTGGGGTAACAAATCAAAGGGCTTCCATGTTATTGCTTGGTTCCACTACGCATTTGAGTTAATGGCTCCTGACGTTGAAGGTGTGGGGATAAAGACTGGCTGTGTAAATAGGTACTCAATATGTGCTTTAAGACGAATGACAACATAGGGAAAGTCATTCGCTGTGTCTTAGTATATATGAGTCTAATCCCGTCAGCAGAACCTAAGGAATAGATGCAGCACATCCAAAGGAAGTCACAGGAGAAGGCTGCCCTCGGATCTACAGATCACTGCAGGCCACACTCACCACTTCTTAGACTTCAGCCGAGGCGCCGGGTTCCGGGGAATAAGGAAGAGGGCTCTCATGGGGTGCATGTCACAGAGAGCTGCAAGAGACCAGAATGAGGATTAGGTCCAGTGAGGAGGCCAAACCCAGTGAATTCCGAGTCCACGTGGGCCAGTGAGCAGGTTCAGGGCAAAAAGCTTCGCTGGCGGAGCATGGCAAAGAGCTGATGTCTAAATGCATCATAAAATACAGCACATTGCAGAATTATATTGCTAACATTTCTAGCTTTCCCCTCATATTTAAGGCCACAAAGTTAAAGAGTCAATGACTTTCGCTTTGCTGTAAATAATCACACAAGACATAGAGCAAAGGACATGAAGTGAACCGCTAGAATGGAGGTAAGAAGTTGTTTCAAAAATTTTTTAAAGGAATGTTACGAGCAGGAATGAAGGCAGGAACTGAGGAAGAAATAGATTTTTCATTTTATTTGATTTTAGTTGTTCATCTTTGTTCTACTCCAGACCCCGCCTCTGGCTCTGGGTAGCAAACCAAGGTCTCTTGTATACACTCAGGTGGACGGTGCCAGCCGGAGATGGCAGATTATCCACTAGACTGTCAGTAAATTACTTTTAATTACTAAAAGCTTACATCACAAAATCAAAGATACCTGATAATCTATGGTGTATTTCTAATATGTTGAAGGCTCATTCCAAGGCAATGCTATCTACACAGATTTTTGGAGTCTTAACACAAGGCCAGAACACTACTTTTTCTGTATTTCCAAATATTCTGAGAATGGTTTTCATTTTTCATAATTTGCTTTATTTTATATACTGGCCCCCAGGAAAACCAAAGGATGAAGGTAAAGGGGCAAGGAGAGTCTAGCAGAAAAATATATATAAGTAGTACAACTTATAAACGCAACATTATCATTTATCCTGGTGGCACCTATAAAATTCTTATTTTAATAAAAATAGTTCACTAGATTACTTTTTAAATATCTAAGACTTTGTGCCTAGAATAAGAACATATTCTCCCTGAAAGATAAAGTATTTTTGTGAGTAGAAGTTTATTTTTAGCCCCATCTACTACCCATCAAGAATGGTCATAATGGCAATATATTATTTTTCTGATTCATAAATGCCTATCAGCACTGTGGAGGGGGGAAATTTTGTCCACAAACACTGCAAATCAATCTCTAAGTGAAGTCTGTAGAGTTCCATCAGTCCTGCAGAACCCAATCGATGCTACAGATACATATTCACCAACTCTAGAGTGAGAAATAAGAATCCTTAGAGAGTGAAAGTTCATATAAATAAAGACCTATCATACAAATGTCATACAAAAGGGGTCTATTTTAGTCCAGGTCCTCTGAAAAGT
>RJWH01009567.1:0-21846 GCA_004363575.1 Solenodon paradoxus | reverse complement strand
CTGAAAAGGTCCCATTAGTTTTCCTGGGTTTGAGTCACTACATCTCACCGCAGAACATTTTAATGACGCGCTTGTGTCTCATCAACTCGTCCCTCCCTCCAATCTGCCACTTAATATAGATTCTGCTCCTCTGAATAATCATCCTGGTTCTTGGGGCAGCTGAGGTCTACAGGTTGGAATCCTTCGCCAACTGTCATCTCCCGAGCAGCAGTCACATCTGCCTCTGCAATCGCTCCCTGTCTGCCGCCCTTCTCCACAGCCTGTTCCCTCCAGTGCAGGGAGGGCCTGGGAGAGGTGGTCTGATCACTGAGCTGCTCAATAAACTCAGGGCATCTGCGGATCCCAGTTTGACATTCAACCCGGAGGACCATCCTGTTGTCAACTGCCAATGACAAGTGACAAGACAGTGACGTTTAGGAAGTTTCCCCAATTCCTTCTTCACCTTATATGGCTTCTCTTCATCCCTTCCTGCTTCCGGATCCAATTTTCCTTAAAGAACCAACAAATCCGTTCAGATCATTGAAGTCTTTTGTTATCAAGGAGGGCACCGAGGTTAAGATAGATAGTGATGCTGAATTTCCCAGATTTGCATTTTAGTAGGATCCTCTGCAAGAAAGCTAATAGACAGGAAAGGAGACCAAGTTAATGACAATTCTCTAAACAGCTGTTGTACAATTCAGCTTCACTACTTCAGTTAATTAATCAGCACCTTGCTGGCAACTCTGGGGGCGAGACTCGTTAGGTACTGGTAGCAGACAGACACTGCTTTCATATCAAATATGTTCAACAACATCTAATGCAGCGATGACTTCCACAGAGGAGGGCAGGGAATACCGTGGCTTATAAAGGCACTCAGGAAGAGGCCCTTGGTATTCTTGTAGCTCTGTTCTCCCTAGAAGTGCTACATATGCTGTTTTCTTTTTTGTCTGTAACCAGCCCAAATAAAACATAGGCAGAAGAACCTCCAGGGTTCCCGTTATCACAGATGCCTTTCTTTTTTTTTTTTTTTTTTTTTTTATTGTAAAAAATAAATATGTATTTGTTGGTGGCTGGCAATGTTCATGATACATAATAAATCAAGTATCTTTGTTTCTGATTTTAGTCGCGGGATCCCATTTGGAATTTTAATCATTGAAATAGTCCTCAAACTTGACAACAACTAAGGGAGATCAAAACATTCAAATATAGGCCACTCACAAAGCTACCACAGCATTTAGTATGAGAGCTATTGACTCTTAAGCTTTTCCCTGACTTTTTATATTCTAAAGGGAAGCAACCTCTTCTTCTCCCTAGGAAGTCAATAAACTATACATATTTTATGAATGATAATGCACAGAAATCTTAAACAGACAAAATTATATCTATATCTGGCCAACGTACTCTGCATTTTTTTCCAAAAGTGTTGTCGGTAAAATCAGCACTGAGTTCAGTGTAAAATTGTGTTAGTCTCAGTTTCCTGTTATCACATGGCCTTCTCATTGATTAATTAACAAGATACCTTTTTGCATAGTTCTGACTTTACTCTCTGTTATTTTGGTTCTTCAGCCTGCCATTATGTAGGGGAAATCGTAGAAGCTGGGGGACTGAAAATTTATTTTTGCCATCAAGGATACATACTGTTTCCAGTTTAATTTAAATTTCCCACTATTGATATAATGAGAAAGATAATATTAATCACAATAAGGAATAGACATAGTGACTATATAATTCTTAGAAACACACATGTATGTGTTTTCTAGATGTATGTGTTATCTCTTATCGTTTTCGATTTTTAGGAAGGAAATTGTGAAGTAGAAATTATCTTATCGGTAAAGATGATCATTCTTTGAAAATTCTCTTTGAATTTCCTTCTCTGATATTCTCTCCAGTTAAATTCAGCCTCAGTTTTCCTGCTCACTGGTCAGGGTCAGGGAGAGACTTTAGACCAAGGACTTAGGGTTATAGGAAGCAGTTCATTTGGACGATTTATCCAGTTGGCCTGTATGTACTGATGTAGACAATTACAGCTTCAGTTCTTTAATGGATCCTACATTATGGCAGAAGAATATCATTGAGTCTATAATACTCCAGGGAACTCTAAAGAGAAATGTCCTTTTTAAATTAGCTTTATGGCGCTGAAGCTTTATGTATTTACTTGCAAGTTCAATATTAACTCAAAGTACAATTCCTGAGCCGTCTGTATTGTTGAAGCCAACATGCTAGTGGAGAGGGACTTCTTGGCTGTTATTAATGGTGCGTCTGTTTAAAAATGAAAAACAATTCCCACCTGCTACAGAGAGAGCGAGATGGTTTCTTAATCCTAGGTAATCTAAGTACAAACCTTAGATAAAAAAGGACTTTGGCCTAATCTGACATCTCAAAGTGTGATTTACTTTTAGATTTGATCTTGCAGTAGACTTTTTGACCTTCTTTTTCCGAACCATAGGTTCCTGATGTGTGACCCATTTAGAAGAGAAGTGAGAGGAAAATTACTAAGGAAGGAGGTGGTTGATGAGGGTGGCTTGGTGATCACAGCTTTGGTGTGTCTTGGGCTACTTGAGCACCATTACTTCATAGCCTCTTTACAATCTCATTTGTGCTCTCAAAGTTTAACCAAAGAGGGCAAATACAGACTATATTGCCACCATAATCCTTCCGATACCGAGAGCATATATCACTAATTGATCACTGAATCTTTCCTACAAAGTGCATAGAAGCCTTAGACTCTTCCTGAACAGCAAGCTATAGGTAGCCATCTACTGCTCCCTGATCAAAGCTGGCATGGAAAACGAGATATGTTTCCTATCCTCAGCCTAGACCAAGAGTTAGCAAACTGTAACTCTGGGGTCCAATCTGGCCACCTGTTGTGGAAGGCAGCCATATGCATTCATCTCTGTATTGTCTATGGTCTATTTCTTTCTACAAAGGCAGAGTTCAATAGTTGTGATATAGGTCATATGGCTCTTAAGACCTAAAAGTGTTCATTTTTTTGGCCCTTTACAGAAAAACATTGTTGACCCCTGGCCCAGATCTTTATAAGTTTCCTGTGTCTACATTTTCCTTGTTTTGCCAAGACAGTACATGCCAGTAAGCTTTTCCAAGGCAACCAGGTGGGAAGGAGGGAGAAAGGAAGAAGGGAGAAATGGAGCAGGGAGGCAGTCTCATGCCCATCCACACAGCGTGAGCTGATGTGTCAGGTCTGAGGTGCCACTGGGAATTAGAAGCAGTGGACTTGTTTCATGGGGAATCCTGTTCTACTGTTCTGACTGGGAAGTTCTTTTTGATGAGACAGCTGAGACCAATGAACAGAAGTCTCTTCTTACCTCTGGAAGTTTCACTACAAAGGAGAGAACCTACGTTTCCCCATCATTTTACTTGAGCTAGAATCGAATCATGAGCATTGCTTCCTTCCTCCATTTTACATAATGTATGGTGCTGATAACCTCTCTCTTCAGGCTGTTACATGATAGGACACAAAAGGTCTTGGTATGATATGAGAGTTCAGTCACCTAAATCTTTCCCATGTCATCAAAGGTAGGACATTCTGTCATAGCTGTGCAAATACCTATGGACTGCAATGTCTGGACGCCTGTGAATGATCCTCCTGCTGATGTCAGGAGAATACTGACTGGTCCTACTGCAGATGAGAAGAGCTGATTTCTCCTTAGCTTCTCAAAGAGTTTCGAGACTTCCATCTTTTCTTGCCTTTGAGGAGTGTTTGGAGTTGGCTCAAAGTCAAGCTGTCTTTGGAAGGCAGACTAGAATTTACTTCACCTTTGAAATCCTATTTTCCTAAAAGAGGTTCTGCATTCTTCCATTCAGCTAATCAATGAACATAGAAGACTGAGCATGACTCACTTCCTCTCCATGGTCGACCAGTGGAATAATCAAGTCAATGACAAACTAAAATCTGGAGGAGAGGGGCTTCCTCCCTGGGAAATCACCTTCCCGCTCTGTATCCAGCTCTTGAGAGATGCACAGATTGTGTAGAATGTGGAAAAGGGGTGGCGGAAGGGTACCCAGCCTTCTAAGGAAGGAGGTGAAAAGTAAAAATTAAACTTGAAAGGTGGTGCATGCAGCTGGGCAACCCTGGGTGGTGGAAGGCATTCCTGGAGAGAATCACAAAAATAATGATGTATAAGGAAAGGGCATCGGAATTCTTTCTGTGGTAGCCCTGAAGATCATGGAGGCATATTAAACAGGACAGTGACATAATGAAATGGTGAACACGTCCTTCAAAGAAGAGAGTATTTCCAAGGTCTGATGTAAACTGGAATGCGATACCTCCCAAAAGGAATAACCCTATGTAAGATGGAAAAGCCCGTGTGTGTGTGTGTGTGTGTGTGTGTGTGTGTGTTTCAAGGAATCAGCCTACATGTCTTTTCAACATTATTTTCTACTTTGTTGCTCAGGATGCAGATAGAACCAACAAGAACCTTCAAGTCTTCTAGTCGTCAAACTTTAGCCAGACCCGAGAAGTTTGATACAATCAGTACTATTGGTGGGGCCGAGGGTTAACTGGAATTTGTCACAAAAAAGTGGGTCATTATAAAACAATGCTTTAGACTTGCTGTTATATGAAGCTGCTAACTTATGGCACAATCAATTTCAAACATATGATTGTAAATGTGAGTTTCTTTTTGTGCAACAATCTTTCCTGGAAGATACTGGTAAACATCTTCAGGCAAGGATGCTATCATTCTTGCTTCCACCTGTCATGTTTTATGATGTGGCAGTGACCAGATCCACTCCTTGCTAATGCCTGGTCACTGTTGTTTCTAATAGGATTCCATTTCAGCTTCCCTTTTTATGTAAAGCCTAACCAACTTTCTTCTCTCAGTCTCTAGACTCTATTCTTTATTATATTATATGCATTGTGGTGCATATTCCTGCCTCTTGAATTCTTGCTGGATTGCTGCTACATTCTGGTCTTGAGGAGATGGGGCATGGTGACTTTGAAGTCTGATAGACTGATAGGTGGAAACCTGAAAATGTCACTTAGTACCTTTGTGACCTTGGAAAAAATCTGCTTAAGTTCTTGGATTTCCTTTCCTTCATCTGTAAAATGGATGGTTTGTACCTTGCTCTTAGCTCATCCTCTCATTTAGATTGGATGTGAGGGATTCGCCAAGTGTTGTGTCTGCTGCAATTCATAAACCTAGAAAATGATGGTTATAGGGCTTTAGTCGTAGTACTGGCTTTCTTGTTGCCCTTCTTTCCCAATCTGGGTGAATGTTTATTTCCATTAGCAAAGTCTATTTTTTTTTAGTGAGAAGCCTGGCTTCCCTACAAATCACTTCTTTCCTCAACCCCTTGCAAGACTTTCGCCCCAGGAAACAAAACAACTCTTTTCTACAGTATTTTCTGACTGGTATACTTTAAAGTCTCTCTGCTGAATCTTCCAGGCAGGATCAAAAGCACTCTGGATTCCCAGAGTTTCAGAAAGTTTCACGTCTTCTTGGGAGTCTTTCACAGCAACCTCCTATACATAGGAATTACATAGAGGGGTAAGGAAGGGGCATGGTTTAAGTGGAGACAGAGGGAAAATGGTCACTACAGAGTGTTTGCCTGGAAATGAGAAGACGAGTGTTCTCATCCTCAGTTTATTACTAGCTCCTAGCCTGCACATCTGAGCAGACTGGGAGATTTGGCCTCTAATGCTAAATACCTAGAAATCTCTACTCTCTCTCTTTTTAATCCCTTTGACTTCAGGAGAAAGTGTCAAACACCAGTGACAATCTTTTTAATTCTAAAGTGCTTTTAGAAGGGAAAAAGTTTTCAATGGATTGTTTCAAGGCCTTAGGATACCACTAAGAAATTACTCTTAAAGCTGTTAAATGGCATCCTGGTCACTCAAGAAGTTATTATGCTTTTGCTGTTCTTTTAGGGGGACTGTCTCTCCTCTAGATTCTTACTGACTTTTCAATATCTCCATGACCCCATAGGTAGGTAAGGAGCCATTGTGAGAATCTTTTGGCTTAGTCATCAAGAAGTGGGGTTTGGAAGTTGGTTGAAAACTCATCTTTAGCCTTGCTGAGCTGTGTGAATGTGGGCAAGTTCATTTACCCTTTTCAAGCCTTAGCTTCAAGTTCTGTAAAATGGTGCTGATGTCAATGGTCCCTGGTGCTTGGAGCTAAACTCCAAAGAGAATTTCTTAGGCAGTTAAAATAGGCAGAGCATGATGAATTTCAGGCTTACTGGTTCAAAGTGTGAATTTATTCTTTTGACCATCTCTACTGAATGGAAGAAGTTGGCAGATATTTTCTGACTGGAGATCATTAGGTGTCAGTCTTTCATTCCTGCTCTGTTGGTCAAGTGAGTTTGCTCTTCTGTCCTCATTATCTTCTCTATCCATGGCAGAGTTTACATCTATTCCTTTTGCAATGAGTGCGTATCTGATGTGATTCGGGACTGGAGGAAGAAATCACCTGTGGAAGGCACTTGTGAATTGCCTGGCACACGGGATGATCTCAGTAGTTGTTAAATACCATCATTATGTTTACTAGCTTCTCTAACATGATGATAGAGTGGAGCTTTTCCCCTTAATGTTTTCTTATTCCTCCATACTCAGAATGTGATCTTTGATTTTGTTTTGTTTGTTTTAGTGGTCCTTTTTTTTTAAGGGAGAAAAGAGCAGGGGCAGTCCCTCCCATTCCTAGGAGTAGGTACTGAGGCTAATTTGTCATCTAAAAGGGACACAATTAAACTTAAGCAATCATTTAGGTACCAAGAGAATCTGATTAAAAGCACCTAAGGCTCTGTGGGTTTTGCAGAAAGTGCTATGTGAATTAAATATTGTTTAATGGAAAGTAAAGGGCGTGATTTCATTGGCTCTTCAGCTGTGGAAAGATTGGCCTGGAAGGAGCCTCCAGACTTCATTTTCATGTGTGTACAGAGAGGGCAAGAGCAGCGGGGGGAAGGAGAAGAGTTTAAAACGAAAGCAGAAAAGCTGCAGAGGGAATTGAAGAGATTTCGATACAAGTGGGTATAAAATTAATGGGCTATAGCGAGCCTTTCAATCACTCTTTTAAAATGGGAACATGCAGCTTGTCAAAAGGTACGATTAACGGTTACAAAGCCAGGCATCCTCCATTTAGCTGTGGTTAAGAAGATGGGTCTGGGTGTCAAACCAGCATGAATTCCAATTCCAGCTCTGATATTTTCTGGGTGCAAGCTTGGTAGGCAAGGCATGCAAGCTTGCAGGTTCCTGGCTTCCTGAAAACTTTTAACCCTATTTTATTGGGCTGCGATGTGAATTCGATGAAATAATGTATGCTGTGTTTTAGTGGGCACTCTCTGATACTTAATAGAATGGAGCATGATAGTAAGCACATTACCTGATGGGGATCATACTGTTAATAGCAATGCAATCAGGTGTTTTCCTGCCCTCTGGACCAGCCCAATAGGGCTACGAGAGATTTCTTGTTTCCATGTGACAGATACAGGACATATGATTGAAACTTCCTTTCCCAAGGACTTGAAAGGAGGGGAAAAAAAATCACCAGGCAGGAGTGAATGCAAGAATCATTTATTATATTGTTCAGCGCATATTATAAAATGAATCTCATGGTAAATTCCCACCAGAGTGCAGTGCTTGGAAAGCGTTTTATTCTGTTGAACTGACATGGCGCCTTACATGAAACGGAGAACTTGCTAGATTAGAAGAATCTCAGAGCCCGTGATGTTTCTGATCCATGTTATAGGACCCCTCGGCTAAGGTGTCTTGTTCATTTTCACCCCATTTCTATTTCTTTATTTCTTGGCATTCGTGTCATGGGTTCCTTTTCAGTTGGCTTGCTGAAATGCCTGGGGGTAGAGGAGGTAACGTTAGGATGGGCTTCAGAAGCCCACAGTCACATTTCTGCGCAGACTTTGGTTCATGGGATATTTTCAGCCACTGATGGAAGATGTCTCAGCCTTCGTTTTATCATTGTTCAGATGAGTTCTGAAATGTGAATTGGCAGGAATATTGAGGAAGCAGCCCAGATGATGTGGGTTAAACTCCCAGAGTAGAGTTTCGCACATGGTAGCCTCCTGTAAGACACGGCCTTGACCACCCCAGGCTCCTTCCCGTGCTCTTTGCAGCTCTTTCTGAATATAAGGATGTGTTCCCTGGACAGGACCAGAGTGGAGGAGGCCTCAGGCCTGCAGTGACAGCAGCAGAGACTTTCTCTGAGGGCTTTCCTAGGATTGGATGCTCTTTTACCTGGCAAATTTTTGTGAATTCTTGATCAGTCGTTTGAGTTGTTCGACAAGTATTTATTAATTAGTCTTGTGTCTGGCACTGGGGGCTACCGAATGGGGCAAACATCATTCCTGCTTTTGTAGAACTTTCACTGTAGTCTTGCATCCCTAGATCACAACCAAGCCACCTGCCTGCCCAGCCCTCTTATTCGGTCTCTGGAGGAATAACTTACATGTCCAGAAAATGGGATGGCCCCTCCACGGTGACTGACCTTTGGAGATTGGGCTTGGGGAGGGCGATCCTACCGGATCAACTATATCATTCTAGAGAGACCTTGATTTCGTATTTCAAATGGGTATGTGAAAACTAAATTTGAAAAAGTCTCCTGTATATAAGGATGCATTGACGGCAGATGCCAAACTCTCCCGGGGTGAGATGTTTAGATATTTTTTTCCTTTTCTTTTAGCAGTTTTGGCAACAGATGCCAATTTCTCTATCTGATAGTGATGCTTCTTTCCTTCTTCTTGACTTGATTTTTTCTTTGCCAGGTGTTCATAGTTTTAGTCCCCATTGAAAGGAAGTGATTACAAACTGTGCCTCAGGCTCCGGTGCCCTTGCCTTTCTGTCGATGGTCTGTGAGTTAGTGAAACTGCAGAAATCCTGCATGTCCCTACAGCCAGTTCCACGTGGGAGCTGGACCTGAGCACACGCACCAACTCAGCTCTCCAGTGGGCATGGGATGCCCACGTGTGTCTCAGCAAGAACGCCCTCTTCAGAGAGGCCAGCGGAAGTCTGACTGTAGAGACAGAGCCCATGTTATTCCTTCTGTTCCTTGAAAGCTTACGGTCGTTTTCTTTTCCTTCTTTGTTTTTGTAAAGGAAAATATAGGCAGGAATAAAAGCGATAAACAAGCAGGCAGGAAGAGAGAGAGGGAAGCACTTTATGTCTTTTATTCAGTCGCCCATCATTGGTTGTTTCTCTGACTTTAGATCTTGAACCAGGGACCTTGGGATGGATGTGGTCTGCACCTTATTCCACTAGGCCACCAAGGTGCTCCATGGAAGTTTTCTTATGCATAATATAGTGACCTAATAATTACTATAGGAAAATTATCCTAAAGTGTGTTCATTCTGTGTGATACAACATAGGGTGAATTCTACTGTCATCAGGCAGTTTGTAATTGATGTGTGTGCATATGTGCACAATGTATGTGTATATACTATATACTATATAGAATGCAATATTCATATATAATGCAATTTACTATTAGCATTGTTAGTCTTTATTAAGACACCTTGGAAATTATTGACAAAGACACTCAACTTTTATTATTATTATAAATGAAATTTGTATGTATGTATATGTATGTATATATATACTTTAGTAGTGATTATTAATGATTCATGGTAGCGACAATCTGGAAAAACTATTTAAGGAAGCTAATAAGAAATCCTCAGTAAAAATCTTTGAGGGTGGGGATAAAACTTACTGTCTATTTTGAATACACAGAATTATTTTCCTTCATATATGTTTTATGCTTGTCAAGGAATAGTCTGAAAGAAAGGATTT
The DNA here is from genome assembly GCA_004363575.1 of Solenodon paradoxus. NCBI lineage: Eukaryota > Metazoa > Chordata > Mammalia > Eulipotyphla > Solenodontidae > Solenodon > Solenodon paradoxus. Next base: position 12,113 of record RJWH01009567.1, on the reverse strand, counting down.
CAAATATTAGGGAGTTCATGAGATTGAAACAGGAAATTAGAATTGAGGTCCTATTTTTGCAGAAAACTTGAGTATTCATTTACTCATCCATTTATTCACTCATCTATTATTTAAGTCACTAAATATGTTATAAGCAACTACGATGCTAGGTTGAAGAAAAAAGTAAAATAAAAGCAGAAATGTCCCAATTCTCATGGAGTTTATATTCTTAGGTGACGGAACTTTCCTACATTTTAATTTCTACTGTATAAATCAGACAGAGCAGTGTTTTCGCTCACCATACCTGCTCCTCTTCCTCTCATCCCCAAACCCTCTTGTGGTATTGCTGCACCTGTGTAATGGGACACTTGGCAGAACCCACAAGACACAGGTTAGCAATGAAGGCCTGAATGCATCCTGCCATATTTCCCTATTTCTGTACCTGCTTTGCTTCGTTGTGGCGACAAAGCATACACTTAACAACCTGTCAAGGAAGTGACGCAGTGTTGAACTGCTACAGAAACCATCAATTAAGGACATGACTTCTTGTTAACTGAGGATTGAAATGTGCATTATTAAAAGAAAACTCCTCCCCATATTCTAAAACCATTAATCTGAAAGTTTAGGAGATAGTTGATCTTCTAATGGTGGGGACATTAGAAACTCTTTGATAAATATATACTTACTGGCAACGTTTTCTGCCTAGATTTTCTGCCTGTGTCTGCATCAAAAAAGGTTCAGATAGAAGATTTATTCCCTAGAGGTCAAAGAATTAGTAAATAATAGACCATAATATACATATGAATTACTGTTACTAAATATATGCCATTTTATATACACACACATACATATATATAAGCATACACAGAAATGCAAACTTATGGTGCAAATTATTTTTATGTTTAAAACTTCTTTTATATATGTGTTATATATGGTATCTACTATGTATGCAGATATAGAATGTATAGGTTTATAAATACTTCTATAAGGAATATTCTCTATAATTTTATCTATAAAGAGCAGTAAGCCCATATATATTATTATGATGATTTTTCTAATTTGAAACATAAATATGTTCTAAATAGTTAAGAAATAGCAAGAAAAGCTGTTACTCTTTAGCCTGTTAAATTTCTAACAAATGCGTCTCTCAGAAGCTCGTTGATTTGATCAAAATCAGAATTATCCATTCACATTCATTTAACAGATACTGACAGATACCCTGCAAGGTACTAGCACTGAGCTGGGAGTGATGAACTGCTGGTAAACAAACCAAGACTGGACGTCACGGGGCATGTGGCTGAGTGGGGTCAGGGGATTATAACTTAGATGTGTATGTGTTGGAAAATAGAGGTGAAGAGATGCTCTGGAAGCATATAGGGGAGGCACCTCTTCTGGGCATGGTGGGTAGAGAGGGTTAGGAAAGGCTTCCAGGAAGCAATGGCATGTACAAAGTTAAAGGAGGAGAGGTAGGTGGTGTGGATGCTGGGAGTGGATCAAGGGTTGTCTGGGCTGAGGGAACAGCATCTGCTGAGACTCAGGCAGACAGCAGGATGGACTTAGGAAGAGACGGAAGTTTTGAAGGTTGCAATATACTTGGGAGGGCAGAATGGTGGGGAGTGAGTGTTAAAATCTCAGTGATAATAAGCAGGCCAAAGTCAGAGTCTAGTGGAAGATATCAGGGTACAATGAAATCCTTCTCTGCAGATCTTTAGATGTGGAGGACATCATCTGTATGTTATCTGTGGTTTAAACACAGTCTTGTCTGAAAGGGAAGGAGGCAGACAAACTCAATATTCTTAATATTGCTTTCCACAAGTGATTTTATTTCTGTACCATTGGTTTAATATTTGTATTCATCAAATATCCAGAACCAACACCTTATGAAGTGTTAGGGGACTGAGTAGTTCAAAGTGGACCTACTTACCTTAGGGTTAACTCTTGCAAGGTCTGCATCCTTCTTGGTAGCAGAATTACTAATGAAATATTCTTTAGAAACCTGCAATGGCTAAGTTATATAGGAGAATTTGAAGATGAGAAAATGTGAATATTCTTGATGTTTGACATATACTTTGTATATTGCCTTTTTATTCTGTCTCTGAGCATGTCATTTATTTAACATGGAGTTTCAATAATGCTTCATTATTTAATAATAAACTCCAGAGAGGTGATACTGCCGAGTGGAAAGAGATGGTGTGCCTGACTTTGAATTTTGTTTTTGCTGGGGCCTGTGACCCAGGGCAAATTTGTTTTTACTTAGTCTCAATTTCATCATAAAATGTAGAGGATACTACCAACTGTTACTGAAAGATTAAAATGGGAAAATAAGACCATAATTATCAGACACCTACTGTAGTCTGAATTTCTGTAGACCTTTTGCTTAGTTGCTGCTCTGACCTCCCGAAGGAAGATCCAGTTGTTCTGAGCTTCTGGAAAAGTCATTTAGTGCTGTGTTCACTTGGTAAATACTGCTCCATTTTCCTTGTGAGCCAAGCCTTATTAACAATTACTTTTAACTGAATGTCACCTGGAGTCATATACAAATCATTTCAATTTGAGAACCTGAGTCAAAATGTCATTACATTTAAGTTTAATTGATGGAGAATGCTGTGAACCCAGGGAAGGCAAAAATCCTCTGTTTTTCTCTTGCTAATCTCTATTAAGTGTATGTAAATAGTTTAGATTCTTTTTTTCAACTCTGCCTTAAGGCATTTCAATTAATGCTGAGATTCATCCCAGTGAACACTTTACTTTCTACATGTTTACTAGAAATTCTCTAATTTTCAGATTGACATCAAGAAGGCCGACCACACACAGCTTACCTTTAATAACTCCTCAGAGATAAAATCAGAGTCAGGTTGCTGGAGAACTGGAAAAGGCCTCCAGCAGTGCCAGAGCAACTCAGCATTTTACAGACAAGGAAACTGAGGTCTCAGAAGATGAAAGGCTATGTCTAACATCTCGTGACTGGACCTTGGTGATTCCCTGGGATTTAGTCACAGAACTGAGTCAGGAAGGGCAAGTATTCTGATTTTTTGACCAGCAAATTTTAACTGAGTTTATTTCCTACTGTCGTTTTCTTTAAAAAAAAAAAAAAAAATGGTAGAGGTAGCTTTTGGCATGCTTGGCTGTTGTGAGACGGACTCTCCATGAGAATCATTCCATTTTATTGTTTGTTATCTGGAAGAGAATGGAGTGACAGTCACATCCCCCCATACGCTTTCTGTAATCCCTTGGGAATTACAATTTCTATGTGATTTTATATTTTATGGGTTTTTTTTTTAAACTCATTCTCAAATTCGGGAACATCTGCTTTCATTGGTCGAAATCATCCTACTTAACTAGATGTCCATGCATTGCCAATCCGATCTGTTTAGCCAAAAGATTTCTTTCTCAATAACGAAGAATCAATGTCTGCAGTTCTGGTATGGTCAGGAGGAAGGACTGCAGGGGTGCGGAGCATATTCCTGGCCTCTCCTGCTTCCATGGTGCTGGCAGGACCCAGCATGGTCTGCCTCTTCTCTTTCCACCAGAATGGACCCTCTGTTTGGTGAGCCTCTCGCTCTTCCTTTACAACCAAGAAGATGCCCAACCAGAGTGGATTCTACATTAATCATAGTGCTCGGCTAATAGTCTAGGGCATGAATGGAGAGTGTCCTCCTATGTCTGAAACTATTGCCCATTTGTTTGGTGGTCTTTGGAAGGACAGAGCAGCTGCCTACCCACCCATCATGTAATAAACCTTGATGGACGGGAAGACTGAGTAACCTATCTCTTGGTTTCCGTCCTCCAAACTTTCACTGAAGGCCTGTAATCTTTCTCGGCTTTAATTCCCAGGGCTTTAATTATTTCCATTTCTGTCTTCCGGCCACTCTGAAATGTTTGTCACTGTTAGAAGGCATCGCATAGAGTGGGTTCTTCTGAAAGCTCTGATTCATATGTTCCCGAAGGCATGGAGAATCCCCCCTGCCTGGGATCGCTCTCCACATCCTGTCTGCCAGGGAAGGGCCTGTGTGGATGAGTGGTGGGAGGACTGAGCTCTCGTTCTCATCCTGCCACCAACTAGCCCTGTTGCCTTAGTAATATCCTTTGAACTCTCTGTGGTTCAGTTCCTTCATCTGTAAAATGGGGACAGACAGCCTTGACCTCATCCACTTGAAGAGGTGGTCGAAGAATCTGATACAATTATGGATAGAAAAGGATTTTTGAACAATGACAGTGCTGGGAAAATGATACGTGATTATTCACCTGACTTTATCTTATCAGCCAACTTCTTGATGAGATACTTCTTGTTTTCTAAATTTATCCTCTAAAGTTTTTAAGAAAACATGCGTTTCTTTTATAGTATAGTTCCATGCATTCATTTAATCAGTATTTAGTAAGATCTACAGTGTGCAAAAGCACATATGATAAGGTAAGTGAAACAGACATGGTCCTGCTCTCATTATAGCCTAACGTAGACATTTAAATGGATGTTGGAATTGGTGAAGGAGTGGGGTTGGCAGGAAGAGGGGGAGAAGGACATGAATTGAATAATGACAATTTAGCGCATAGCTTCAAGTGTGATAAGCATCAAGAAAGCCAAGGAAAGAGTTATAAGAGCCAAAGAGTCATTCTACAATGATGCAGGAAGGTTTCCCTGAGGACAGGACCTTCAAGGTGAGATCTAAAAGAAAATGAGTAGAGGCTGGAGAGAGAAATTTAACTGTGTAGGTCTGGGTGAGTGTGGGAAGATATTAAGCAATTATCTTTATAGTAACTTTTAAATTTATATTTCTATTTGGGTCATATGTATGCATACTTATTATCTATCTATATACCTACATATATGTCTATATGATCTGTAAATGACTAAATATTTATGTATTGAAGCAGGTGATTTTTAACTAGTATAAATATGTGCAATTTATATATAAATATATTAACTAGTAAAAATATATTCAAAGAGTACTGCTTTAGCCAGATCGAAGAGGATGCACAAAGGGTTTAAATATGATGATTTTAAGAAACTTATGAACAGTGTGGCTGGAGAGCAGAAAGCAAAGAGAGGCTGATGATATGTGATGAACCACAGAGGAGTGAGGCTGGGCTTGCTCAGGAACCTTTTCTTTATCATAAGAGCATTGGAAACCCATTAAACTCTCCTCCTTCTTCTTTGCCTATAGTACAAACTGATATAGGCCAGGCATTGCTCCACCTTTTTCTAAACTCTATTTCTAGAAAGTCTCAGCTTAGATTTTGCATCTTCCCATTCAGTGCTTTATTGATTGAGCGACATTTAGACACAAACTTCTCCTTTGGTGCACCCTGGTGGCCTAGCAGGTAGGGTCACTGGATGTAGACTACATTCATCCCAAGGACTCAGGTTCAAGACCTGGGGCTGGGGGAACCACCAAGATGAACAACTAAATGAATTAATCAGATGCTTCTTCCTCCTCTCTTTTCCTGCCTATCGACTTACCTTCATTCCTATCTGTACCTTTCCTTAGAAAAACAAACAAAAAACCTCCTTTGTGTGCATATGGACGCTGTTTTTCCTTCCCACACTTTGGATCCTCACTGAGGGGTACACAGCTATTCCTGGCCTGCGGGCACTGTTGGTGCTGACCCGGGGTGCTCTGCTGTTTTACAGGTACAGCCTCCGAGTTAATATGTGAACACATTACAAGAGATTTGATTTTGTCTCAGCATGTTTTGCGTGCATTTAGTCATTTTCTTGTGGAAACAATGGTGACCAGATGACAGAGAAAATTCAACAGCACTTATCCTATATGTGCTTGGTCCTGTATTAGGGGCTTTGCATAATTTAATCTTTTATTTTTTTCAGCAATGCCTATGGAATAGGTATTATGACTTATTGGCAACCAAAGAAACAGAGCCTCAGAGATTTGGAAAATGAAAGAGTTGTTTAACTCTCTACATCAGGTCAAAATATTTTCTTAAAAGGATAAGATAGTAATTGGCTATGTACACCATCTGTAACTTCCAGGAAAACTGGATCCATGGATCACTTTGTGATCACTTTGTGATCAGAGCAGTCAAATCAAAGCACAACAATACAAAACAAAGTAAAACCAGAGAGGAATCATTAACAATTAAAAAACATATACACATTCGATATACACATGAACAAATTATAAAACTTGAAGAGCTGCTAGACCTCTTGCATTCAGGTTCTTGGTTTTGCTTGTTGGCTTTCCTGTAGAACTGTCCCCTCTCTTTTTGTACTGAGAAACTCTCTTACTCCTTCAGATCCCCCTTTTTTTTTTTTTTTTCTAATGGTGCTGATTTCTTTTTCCAGAAATATTTCTTTCCAGTCCACACCTAATTTCCCTCCAATTGCCCAATGGACTGTAAAAGGAGACATAGAGGATGAATTTCTACAGCAGTAGTATCCTTGAAACATTTCCTCCACCTCGTCCTTGGAATTGGGATGTCTCATGGTGGGTGTACAATTAATTTGTTCTATAAGTGAAAAAAGAGAGAACACTCAAGCAAGTATATATTATACTTCTATTTTACAGATGAAGAAAATGAGGCTCAGATAGGTTAAGTAACTTACCCAAAGCCACACTGCTTTGGGAGAGTGTGTTACTCAGAATCTCAGGGTGACATCACAGCTCTTTACCAGGGCTGTTCTTTTGGTAATTATCTCTTTGGAGTAAAAGTCAGCTTCTTGTCCTTGGTAAGTACCCAATTGTTCTGACTCTGAATCTTGAGGTTGGGTACGGCGTCAAAAAAGGAATAACCATTTACTAAAGGCTAGTGATCTTTCATAATCTAGAGACCTGACTTTGCTGTGATAACCCCATAGGCTAGTCTTCACACACCATGTTCTTCTAGGAATAAGGTCAGTTTGTAGAGAGGATGGACACCATGGAACTCATGTTCTTGATGTCAGCCCTCATGGTGTGCTTCCTGAGGGTAATGCATTGAATGCCTTTCAGTCTGGGAGCTGTGCAGGTCATTTATCTTCACCAAAACTCCACTGCCTCATTTATAAAAGGGGGCCACGAGGGAGACCTATCTGACAGAGTATTGAGAAGATCAAAAGGGATGGTATGTGTGGAAATGCTTTGCAAAATCTTAATGTGGTTTAAATGTGTTTGATCAAACTGAAGATTTGAGATGTAGATAGTAAGTGAAAAAAGAGCTCAGAGACATGGGACGATGTTTGTATTAGAAAACTTGAAGACACTCTTATAGGGGAGGAAGAACCATAAGGGCTGGTGTAGTGGGCATTCCTCAAGTTCATGGTCACCTAGCAGTCTGAATTTGTGTCTCATTGAAGTCAGGAACAGAAACCTGGTAAAGAGCTGTGATGGCACCCTGAGGATCTTTCCCAAGATCATTTGATGGTAGGGTACAGGCATGTGATCTAAGTTATGCACTCATATGAGATTTTAGTTTGGAAACAAATTATAGAAAGGAGTAGGTTCCACTCTGAAGCTGTGACCAGAGGCAGTAGCAGGAAGACTCTAGTGGAAACTCTGCACCAGCCTCTGTCCAGGGATGTGGAAGTCTCTGCAAATGGCCTGGTTCCCCAATGAACAGGTGTAGGGTATCATTTGAGCATTTCTTAGTGGCTTAGCCACTGGCCTGGTGTTCCACTTTTTCTGGAGTTTCTAGGACCTACTTTATATTCTTTGATTTATATGTTTATATATGTATATTTATATACATGTATAAATATTTTCTTCAACTTAAACTGGCACAGATGGTGTATGTGGTTTCCAACTCAGTATCCCTGATGAGTTTGGGTGTTTGTTGAGCGACATGACCAAGAGAACACATATTATGCTCAGAGTATTAAGGATGGAAAAGGAATTCACACAGGCAATGGAGTCCCAGCTGTGCAAGGTGCGAGTTAACTTTTGATGGGAAGGTCCAGACCAGTTGACAAGAACCTTGAATGCCTTGCAGAGGAAAGAGAAAGGCAGCTCTTGAATGGAGCAGGTAAATGACATCACTGAATATGAGTCTACAGGAAAGTTAAGACCAAACCACTTATCTCCCTTTATCTGCTGGTGGGTGATTTGAATTCCAGCAATAGGAAGTGAGGCTGGCTAAATTCATGGAAGCAGAGAAGAAGGCTTCTTCTCTGAGGATGCTTCCTGAATCAGAGGAAAACCCAAAGAATCAGGCTTCAGCAAAGTAGGGCTTGAGCACAAAGTAGGGCTCCAGCAGTCCTGGGTTGCTAGATACTAAGAACTAGAAAGCTGTCGATCTCTCTGCTTCCCTTCATGTCTGGGAGAGACCCATGTGCCCTGAGATCAGCCCCAGTCGTACCATCCACAGAGAGACGTGGTTCCCAGGGTGACCTGGCACTATGTGAAATGCAGGACGAGCTGTCCACTGTCCTCAGCAGTAGCCCTATAACATTGGATAGAGTGAATGAAGAGGCACAAAACACATCTGTGTCTCTGAGGCAAGGTGAAACAAAACCACCCGAGTGGTTATTTTCTCTCCCTGCACAGCAAAGACCCATGGCACCATCCTTCAATAGGTTTACAGCAGCTTCTTGTCCCCCCTGCAGGGCTGTGAATTGGGATCATTAAGTTTTACATTGTTCTGCTGCTTCCGTGTAAGTGATCATGTAAATATCAGGATGCTGGATGGGGAAGCAAGTAATGGCTTGAGTCTCAAGATCTTGGATTATTGCTTATTAACTTACATCCAGAAAAATTTAAACATAGCACCCCCATCCCCCCAATTGCCAGCTGAGTCTACTTTCTGAACACTGCGTTTAGAAAGGCAAAGCTAATAATTGTAACCATGTAGATGCAGAAACCATTAATGTTTCTCATGCCCTGTGGTAGGAAGAAATATATTAAAAATTGATTTTTGGTTTCTGCCTTTGTCTGTGTAACATTTATAATAAAGGATCCAGGAGAAAAGTATCCTTTAAAATTGATATTTTAAAGCATTTTGGGCTAGTTGGTGTTAAAATAAATTTTTATTAATGGTTTCGTATTGCATGGTAAAAGGTCAGCATCTGAATATGACAATTTTATCTTCTTAAAAAAAAAAAAGAGGGTGATAGTTTTCTTCAATAATTACATAGAAGCCAGAATTTTTGCTATACGATTGGGTTAAACCATTTTCAGATATGAAATGATCTTTTGAATATAATGTGAGCTAAGTGTCCTAAAATGTGCAGCTTTTATTTCTTCCTCCATTCTCTCTCTCTCTCTCTCTCTCTCTCTCTCTCTCTCTCTCTCTCTCTCTCTCTCTCTCTCTCCTGTTTTCTTCTATGTGCACTGAGTGTACCTTTTTTCCATGATGTATATATGGTTAGTGTGAGCCAAGTGTTCCTATTACTTCTTTGTCTCTGGAATTCTATTATCAGTTTACTCTTTTATAAATGAAGAAGCTTTTGTTCATCTCTGAAAAACACATTTCATTTTATTTTGTTTCTGTTTCAGCTTTTTGGACATGACGTAGTGAACATACAATTCTGCAGGTTTTTTTTTTTTTCCCCCAGTCACTTTAAATAAAATAGACTTCTAAAAAGCCTGCTCCATTTGTTCTAAATGTTTTAGAATGTATCTTAGCTGTAATTCCCTAGAAATGAAATGGCACGGTGCACTTTCTGATGGGTTTTCATTAATCTGGTATAGTTTTGCTGCTGATTTGAGTTTATCAAATAGGGTTATAACCTGATAGAAATAACACTGTCAATGGCGTGGATTTATCATATGTTTTGTAATTCCATAGATGATGTGGGCAAGACGGATCCATATCAGAAAACAGCCTTTTATTCAAAAGAACTGCAAAGGCTGGACACATTAATTGCCAAACCACCTAAAGTATATGCAGAATGACATTTTATGCTACCTCGTTCATCATATTTTTAGAAAGACTATGTGATGGATTAATAAAACATAGCAAATCTTCTATGCAAACCAAATGTTTATAACAAATGGAGCATAGTTTAACTGTTCTGCTATAAAATGAATTAAAGGAGTCTCTAGCCAGTAAATTCAAACAGAATTGAGTAGGATGGTTAGGTGACCTCAACAGGCGAGCATTTTACCATTGAATACATAATTTCCTTTCAAATGATATTCCCCTGTAAGGTTGGAGTGGGTTCAAAGTAACACTGGAGTCTTTTCTTTAGCTGGTAAGTAAGCAAAACTGGATTTAAACTGGATGCTTAGAGGCTGGGAGGTGGGAACTAACTAGCTATGGCCGCTGATGTCTCATTGGAGTCCTTCTGTAAATGCCAACTGAGCTGCTGTCATTTTGATGGGATTCTCTGTCCTGCCATACAACATAGTAGTATTTTTTTAATGTTAGTTTGGCATCTACAATATGTGAAAACAGGAAGGCAAGCTGTGATGGAAACGTACCAGATGTCTCTTACAATAGACATTCCAAAGACACATTTACTCTTTACCTTTATTTTTGACAAACGGGTACTACTGAGCCTCCCTGGTGATGATCCCTGGGGCTGCGTGAAAGTCAAACATGCTTTACTTTTCCATATTTTCATTTATCTCAAATCCATCCATTTCTTATCTACTTTAATTTTTCACTTAATGCAGCCATGCATGAGGTGGACGGCCTCTCTGAGATTTTGCTGATTTTATTATTGTCATTTTAGCAATAAGTTTTAGAGGGAGTTCAGCTGCCTTTCTATTATTCTTCTCTTTAGGGAAGAAGTGGTTTTACTACAGAGATCATTTTCCTGGGGCTCAATTTCTTGATTGTAGGGTCAGGTTAGCCCTCAGACCAGTCCTCTTGGTTTTAGTGCCTGTGCAAAAGGCAGCAGTCTCTAGGTGGCGCTGCTAGAGGGGCGAGCACTGCAGGGAGGCAAACTCCATTCTCATTGGAGGGTCATGGGAAAATCTTCATCTGGGGTGATTTTGTATTGCGGTCCAGAGTATAGATGCTAAAGAGTTTGTTCTTCTCTTTTTCCTCTTTCCTTTCCTTTTCTTTCTCTTCCTACCACTTCTCTCTTGCCTCTTCCTTCTTCAACGGTCAGTAGAGGGACTCTTCTAAGCCTGTAAATTCTTAGATCTGTTGTATTAATCTTCTTGAGCATCCATAGTAAGAGACCACAGGCTAGGTAACCTATCACAAACTGGCGAGTAAATGTATTTTCTCAGAGTTCTGCATACTGGCCATCCAAGACCAAGCGGCTAGCATGGTGGGTTTATCCTAGGATCTCTCTCTTTTCCTTGCAGCTATCACCTCTCCCTGTGAAAACATGGTTTTTCTTCTTCGAATGCACCAGTTTCTGGCATTTATTTCTCTTCTTATAAGGACATCAGTCCTGCTGGACTGAAGTCCTCTTCTTCTTATGATTTCATTAAGCTTATTACCTCTTTAAAGGTCCTGTGTTCATACAGAGTTACATTGGAATTGAAGGCTTCAACATATGAATTTGGGGTGGGGGGCACGGATCTTAGTTACCATAAAGACTGTCTGGATAAACTGTCTATGTAGATAAGCATATGAAAAGATGCCTGAGAACTTTTGGAGCGAATGAAAGTTGCGTAACTCATATCCCAAAGAGATCTATGTGCAAAGGAGTCAAGACTCCCATCCTCACTTTTACTATTCTTTTAATACATCACTTATTTTACCCAGACACCAACTGTCCTCCTTTCCAGGGTCTCAGCCTACCTTGCTGTTGGGGTAATTGAGCAGCACTATTACATTTTAGGAAGGTTCTTCATTTAATACTGAAGTGAAAGTGCCATGGATCCTTTTTCCCAACCCACATGGAAATGTCCCTACCCTCATTCTCAATTTTTTTTTAAGAGAGGAAAGAAGGGAGAGGACGAAGAAGCATTTTAAGGAAGGAAGGAAGGAAAAAGGAATAAAGGAATGAAAGAAGGGAAGTAGAGGACAAGGAAACATTTTTATCTGTTTACTTTGGTTGTTTCCCTCAGCTCCAGGGTGTGAATCAAGTCCTTGGGATTTTACATGGTCTATGCCCTTGCCATGGACTTAGTGCCTGAGTCATCAGGGTACACCGTTCCTCATGCTCATTTGTCTCCAGTTCTGCTCTTAATCTTTCTACATGTCTCATGTCTAAGCCAAACTTGACTTACTTATAGGTGAGAACTTCCTTCCTTCCTTCCTTCCTTCCTTCCTTCCTTCCTTCCTTCCTTCCTTCCTTCCTTCCT
>RJWH01009566.1:0-21854 GCA_004363575.1 Solenodon paradoxus | reverse complement strand
CACACACACACACAATCCTCATGCAGCTTGCATCTGGCAGGAAGGCATGCCAACCGAGGTGTTGAAATCCATGGAGAGTCATGATTTGGCACCTGTGGAGTACTTTTCAGCACTCTGGAATGACAGCTTATTCGTCCACAGAATCCTTCCAGAAAAGTTGTATCCTTGCCATCATAGAGGGAGGAAATCAGAGAAAGGACTGTAGGTGGTTATGTCCAAGATGGAGCTGAACTTCTCACCCCTGCTCTGTGGTGGGAGCCGGGAGGCATCTCCTAGGTACCTCCTGCTGCTAGTTCTGCTGTTCCAATTCCAGGTGGCCTTGGGAAAGCCATGGATCCCCTTCGGGTCTCAGTTTTCTTACCTGCAATATAAGGGTGTTGGTCAGTGGCTCTAAACCTGGGTTCTCTGGATCCACAGTGTCCTGGGACAGGGTAATGGCAGTTAACCAGGTATAGTAACAGCTGCCATGTGCTGAGAGCCTGATACACACATATTAGGTACCTTATAAATCATGTGTTCAATTCTTCAAACAGACTTACAAGGTAGGAACAGCCACCGCATTTTACAGATGGGAAAACTGATCTTTGTAGAACTCAAGGGCCTTGCCCAAAACTATGTAATAAAAGGTAGAGCTGGGATTTGACCCAGGCCCCCCAAGAGGACAGCTTTTCTCCTGGCTTAGCTGATCAACAGGCACACTGGCTTTCCGCTCTTTCACGGCTGCCTCATCAGCGCTAAGTGGGCTGACGATTCGTACTGTTTTAAAAAGAACAGTATTGTTTTTTTCATATATCCCCACTGTCTTGTCATTTTAGTATAAATGCTGATTTTGTCCCCTTTTTAATAAACCAGGGCCATCTTTAACATGGGGCAAAAGCAGCTGCTGAATTGCCCTAGGCCCAGTCTGTTGAAGGGGCCCCAAAGTGGCCACACCTTTTGCCCATGTTAAAGACAGCTCTTTCCAGAGCTGACTGCAATGGGCCATGGTCACTGCTACTGCTCCTGCCCCCTGTGAGGAAACAGGAGCCACACAGGAAGAGGATTCCCCACATTCCCACACCCCATGCTCACTGTTTCTTCAAAGGGAGCAGAACTTGTAGTGTGGTTGAGTCACAGGTCAGTACTAGGAGGCTTCTTTCTGACACTGTGGGGACAATCTCTGGCACTGTTGGGGTTATTGGGCATTTCTGGCACTGAGATGGTTAACGTGCCATGTGTTTTAGGCAGGATATTTAGAGTGGGGATTGTACAGGTACCAAATTTAGCTTTTGCTTCAGGTGCAAAAATTCCTTGCACCGGCCCTGGTCATTTGTATGAAGTCCTGCTGGACCACACGTTGTTACTATGGTGATCTTCAGGCTGCATCGCGTAGAACTTACTTATTACTGTCCTGGCAGCTCTGCTGCTGCTCTGATTGCTCCACCTCCTCCACTCCCTCAGTCGCCAGTGCATAACTCTGTCCTGTTTTCTGCCATCCCAATGTCGCAGTTGTGTCTCAAGAAATATGGTCTGACTGGTGCTCTGTGATGAAGCGGCCCTGGACAATGGCATAAGAAGGTTCAGGCACTGGGCTGGTACTACAGCTTCCAGGGAAGAGAGGCACAGAGCCAGCTGCTCTGGGGCTGACCCCGGCTGTCCTGATAAGCGGTGGAAAAAGGAGCACAGAGACAGAGAAAGAGGAGGAGGCCCTTCTCACATTCCTCCCCAGTCAGTATGGGCTCCTTCCTGTCAGAATCAATTGCCATCACGAGCATCTGACCCTCAGCGCTCTCTGCCAACGGCACTGACCTACTTTCCGTTGTGTAGCGCTGCATCCCCGTGCGAGGGCCTTGCTACTCTCCTGGTGGCAGGTGGAAGTTCTCTGGATCTACTTCCGGAGACCCCGTCTTCTGGTCTGGTTCCCACACCCTTCCAGCCCTGCCCTTGACCACTTTCTGGCTCATCTCCCTAGTGTTTCTTTCACCACAAGCTCCTGCCGTTTCTGTACATGCCACCCTCTCTGCTGCTTCCACTCTTGCAGGAGAAAACAGCCCAGGCCGAGCAGCTCTCTGCAGGCAGACTGTCCTCAGTCCCGTTCTTTTCCCGAGAGGCTACCTCACCTCAAGTGACTCAACCAACCTGTCCCTCAGTCGTCACCTCTTCAAAATGAGTCCAATAGCAGTTTCTATTGTGTAGGATTATCGTGAGGATTACAGAAAAAAAAATACACATGAGGCATGTTTTTTAAACGCTTCCAAAATGGAAGAAGAGTGAACTTGCTGTATTATAGACAGATGTTGATCTCCTGTGATGTATTATCCCTTAAGCCCAGTTAATGTTATAATCTCATATTCCTTTAATAAATTCAATTTATTTCAAAACTTCTGGATGATTCTACTATGCAGCCAGGTGAGGGGCTCCCCTGTAGCAGATTGTCATCTCCAAGACGGGGAGATGGTGTGTTATTACTGTGTGTTCAAGACCTTGGGGCTGAGGTAGCTCAGTGCCTGACGTAAACTTGGCATTCTGGAAATAAATTTTAAATGAATGAGTGTTTCTATTTATCTGGAAGATGAAAGGGTAAACAATCCTTTCCCTAAAGCCAGTCAGCCAATCACGAACAAAACGCAATTTCATCCCAAAACCAGCAAACCATGATCCTAGTTATCCCAGTTATCAGGAGGGCCTTCCGGCTGAGGGCCCCATGGTGCAAGGCAGAGCTGAGCCGAGCCCTGTCTGAGCAAATACAGCCCGTATTCAAAGCTGACTCCTGCACCAACAGGGAAGAACAGACTACAAGAGGCTCGTACAACACACGAAGGGGAAAGAGGCTTTCAACCTTGAGACAGATTTTCCGGTAAGTCGGTGTTTGGATGTTTACTCTAAGGCTCTTGGGTGTTTGCCAGACTTCCAAATTTCAGAGCCTGGACAAATCTTTACACCTAATTCTAGATGACACACTGGGCAGGAGCTGTGACCAGCTCCACTGCTGGGTGGAAGGTATTCCTGGCACAATGGCGTGGGTGGCAATCAGGTTTTTTTTTATTTTTTATTTTTTTATTTCGTATGCGACTGAAATTTAGTGAGGCCGCTGGAAACTAGGACAGCATCTCTATGTGCAGGGAGTCGGGTCAGTGGGGCGCCTGACCCAGCAGCTCAGTTCATGTAGAATGTGCCTTTTCTCTGGCGCTGTGATGTCCAGGGTGACCTCATCTGAGGAGCCTTTAGCATAGGCAGCATAATGGAATTCAATGAAGAGGGCCAGGTGCTGGCTTTGCATGAGTCAAGATCAATGGAGAATAAAAAATATGAAAAAGCAGTCCATCCAGTTCTTTTTCTTGAAGGGTAACCTAGAAGGGATGAAACCTTTCAAAGCAGATGACAATAAAGGACACATTTCTCTCGGTCGCACCCAATCCAGCCCAGGGCAGCTAGACTGTATAAAATGCACACAGTGACCCCAAATTAAAACAGGTAATGTGACAGGAAGCAATATTAGCAAAGCCTACAGCAGGGAAAAACGGATTGGGAGCAAACATTTTTCCAATGTTCCCTATGTCCTAGGCACTTACAGATAACATTGAATTTAACCTTTGTCATTTCCTGTTTATAGATGGCAAAACTAAGGTACAAAGAAGTTACATATCCAGTTAGTAAGTCGCTGAACTGGGTTGTGAACTCTGACTCCAGCCTCCACAGTTGATATTCTCCCAACCATACATGTCCTGGGCCAGAATGCTCTGACTCAGCTCCCCAAGGAAGCCACCTCGGCCTGCCAAATAAGGACAAAGAATGGCACCTGGCTGGGGATGTGCGTGAGTGAGGAGGTAGCAGCTGGGATGACCCCCTCATCAGGTCTTCTGCTAACAGTGTGTCCTTAGGCCTTGTTCTGTGAGCAGTGAGCTGTTGACCCAAGAAGCAAGGGCAGGGGCATTAGGTAGAAACTCGCTTTGGCCTTAAAGAGCAGCAGTAGGTGAGCCCTGAATATGCCAAGGGGACCTTGAATGGAAGGATGGCTCTCAGGACAGTGGCGGAACATGTGAGCAGATCTCTCACAGCTGGGGACAGGAAGAGCCACTTTTCCAGCCTACAGGGGCACAAGGGAGAACTCAGTGACAAGCAGTCCAGGTGGCTGTGAACTAAACTTAGACAGCGATGGCTGTGTCATTGGGGTGGGCCCCTCCAAGTCCATCTGCATGAGCCAGGGGGGCTCTAAAATCTCATTCGAAGGAAGGGAAGAGCCCGGCACCAGCAGCTTGATCCCAGGGACCAACCACATTGGAAGTGACTTTGAGGGTATTACTGGCCAACACAGAATAACAGAGTTCTGTTTCTACCTGCTTGTGGCCAGAGCTGAGTTCCATTTCCTTTTCTGAATCTCAGCTGCTTCATGTCGTGCAATGGTGATGAGACACATACCTCCCCCGCCCCCCACCCCGTGGACTCGGAAGATGTGCTGTCAAGGCCCAGCCTCTCTCACCATTTCTGCAGCCCTCCCCAACCCCACTTCTGTGTCCTTCGCCTCTAGTGGCCAGCCCTTGTGACCCAGCGCAGACACCTGCCCTTGGGTTACTAGAGCCCTTCGCCCATGTGTTGGAGAGCTGCTTGTCTGAACATTTACTCCCTGGGGCAGTCAGTGACCAGTGACGGACTGTGGGCAAACACAGACCAAGCTCCCTGGTCTAGAGGTGGCCCAAACATTTACAGTATCATTGAAGATCCGGAAGTCTGTGCAGGATGAGACTGAGTCGCAGCCTTTGCCTGAAATCACACATCCCCTGCTGACTTTGTCACTGTCCTTGTCTGGCTTTTGTCCTGGGAACACTTGAGGGCATCACAAATCCTCATCTCAGGCTCTACTTCTGGGGAGCCCCACCTTGGACACCACTCCCTTAGGTTCGTGTGAAGGTTAAATGATGTGATTCATGTACAGTGTTTAATGCCTGACATATACATGCAATAACCAATACATGGTGGCTCCTATTTCATGATATGGATTGATGACTTGTTTAATAAATGTAGCTTTTTGAGAAGCAAGAAGTTATTTTTAAATGGAACTAGACAAAATTGCCAATAATGACTATTTTCGATCCCTAAACGGGAATGTCTTATCGCTCAGTTTCATGATGGTTTTACTGTCCAGGCACCTAACATTCTTCCATCAGCTGAAAGACATTATTTTTCTAACCAAGACGTAGTGTGTGCTGGTGGGTTCCCTACTCTGAGTCTTTTTTCCCAGTTTGGCCCTTCCTAGAAGAGTGCTGGCCTCAAACATCACCCCGGCTGCTGGTGTTGGGACATTATTGGGCTGGGCTGGGCACAGATGCTCTTATTATTTTACCAGAGCCCCCTGTGAATTGGGGCCCCACCTAAAATAGCAGCAAGGGGTGTGGGTGGAAGAGAGCAATCAATGTTTATGAAATGAGAAAGGACTAAATCCTAAAGAGGAAAAACGTTTTAACCTCCCTCAAGGGTAGTGTTTTGTAAATATCTTTTTGTTTTGCTCTCCCTCAAAAGATGGCTTTAGTGGTCTTGTAAAGCAGGCCTTTTGAAGGCCTATGTGTATTTATGATGCATTTCAGCTTCAAACACTGAGCAGAATTCTGTGTTCATGTCAGCATGGAACTCCTTGTTGACAGAGACATAAAAAGTGCATGGAAAATGATTGTTGATATTTCCCTCTAGCTATCACGGCTCTAACCCCATGACAATGGGGAAAGTTAACGGCACCAACAATCCATCTGCTATCTCACCAGGACACAGCATCCCCTCTCCTCCCATCATGAGGGGACCTCCTGGAGAGTGAGGTCACCTGCAGCCAGGGCTCCCCACATGGAGGGTGAGGGCTCAGGCAGAGGGGGCTGGTAGCAGAGATGGGAAAGACAGTAAATAAACTGAAAATATGGCATCCTGGGGGCACCAAATGACCTGATTAATTGGTAGTCCCCTGTCACAGAGTAGCCAGGTTCTATTGAGCAGGAAGAAAAGGCTTTAAGCAGGTCCTTATGCAGCAGGGACCCAGAGCGGGCAGCAAAGCCCATCACTTGGGAGAGTCAGCTGCCCTCTGACTGCAGTTTGGAAGCCATCAAGCTTGCAACTGATATGCACTACTTACCCCCAGGTAAAATGTAGGTTTTATCTGTCCCTCCCTCATATCAATACACACGCACAAGCGCACTTGATTAAAAGCTTCCTGAGGGCAGGGATGCTTTTCCTCAAGTATCCCCAGAGCCTAGAACAATGAACAGCATGACAGATACTTGGTATATATGTGCTGATTGAATGAA
The DNA here is from genome assembly GCA_004363575.1 of Solenodon paradoxus. Classification (NCBI taxonomy): domain Eukaryota; kingdom Metazoa; phylum Chordata; class Mammalia; order Eulipotyphla; family Solenodontidae; genus Solenodon; species Solenodon paradoxus. Next base: position 15,588 of record RJWH01009566.1, on the reverse strand, counting down.
TGAAGCAGAATAGTTTCTCTGGTCAAAATGTTAAAATGCCCACCAAGGCAAACTGATGGTGTTGAATGATATTAGCTGAAGTTTGATGCTGCATGTTATCCTCTTCTTACTCAGTCAGGAAAAACTGAACCCCTAGTTTGGAAGGATTTGCCACAGTGAGGACTGAAACAAGGAGCAGTTTCTGCTTTACCAGAAAGTGCCATTAATAAGTGCATCCCTCTGTGGATATTTTGTCTATAGCACACAGTGTCTTTAGCTGCTTCCAGATATTCATGTGTTTAGCATTAGGTAGCACCGGGCTTGAGTTTTCAGACAAAAGTAAGCTAAAGCAAACATTTGATTGAGGAGTCAAATGTCCCAGCGTCACAGACATGGGTTTCCAGAGGGGCACTTGTGAGCAGAGGTGCCTGGCAAGTCACCTACAAATCACAGAGTGGAAATGAAGTTTGTGACTTTCATTCTGGCGCAGACACAACCTGAGCCCCCACCCCTATCACCCTGCCACAATGAGGCCCTGAGTCCGTGTGGGGATTTCTCCAGTGAGTCTGTGAGCACAGGCAAAGCTGCTGGATGATCCCATTGATGTCTCTTTGGCAGCACAAAAGCCAGACCCGAAGTCACAGAGGGCCCACAGATGTCACACTGGCGTTCCGCCATGGACTCATGGCCTGTGTCCCTCTCCAGCATGCTCGGCCCCACACAGAACCCTGCAAACCACCAGGCTAGACAGTGGCCACATCCGAGCCATGTGGAACATTTTCTCAATTCCACTCCTCTGAGTGGGAGCAGAGAGCACAGGCAGCCGAGTGCCAGACAGGGGTCTTCTGACAGAGGAATCCCGCGTTCCTGGAGATTGAAGGCAGGAAGGCATGTTTGGGTCACATTTACCGTGTCTCTAGTTGGGTGACGGTATATTCCTAGGAAGCCTGGGCTGGGCGGGAGCAGTGCTTAGTGTGCTCCTGCTTTAGGGATGGAGCAGACATTCCTTGCTGGAGACAAGGGTGCTGAGGAGGGTAGGTGAGCCTGCCAAGGTGGGAAAAGCCAGGGGAAGACCCAAGAAGGGGGTGACATTTGGTGACATTTGGCCACTGCAATGTGTGACTGGAAGGACTGCTTCAAACTGCCTCGTAGCCACCAGTCACCGGTGGCAGATTTGTGCTGGAAATGTGGCAAGTCTGCACCAAGTATGACATACACAGCAAACTTTGAAGATTGTGCATAAAGTATGGAAAACATATCATTCATAATTGCGTATTGATTATGCATTGATAAGAGATCACGTTGAACATATTTGGTGAAATCAAACACGGTCGATGCTTGAAGAACACGGCTTTGAACTGCGCGTGTCCCCTTAGATGTGGGGTTTTCTGTCTGGAGCACCCATGGGTACAGGCAAATTTTGGACTGTGTGGAGGTCTATATCAGAACCCCCATATTGTTCAAGGGCAGACTGTTTATTACAATGACGGTGATTCTTTTTCATGCTGCTGCTAGAAAATTCAAAATCGCAGGTACAGCTACATGACGCGTCTATTGGACAGGGCTGCTTGACACCTAACAGTCTGCATGTGATCCCCAGAGCAGCACGATCACTGGAGAGCCCATCGGAAATGTGGGTTTTCAGGCCCCACACTACACCTACTGTGGGTGGCCAATTTTGAGGGCGATGGAAAAAACAGGCCCCAAAGAGTAGTAACATTTAATCTGAGTGATGATGCAGCAGGAGCTGCAGTGTGAAAGTAAAGAGAGATCTTGGCTCCATTCCTAACTCTGCCTTTAAATTGCTATGTGACATTGGTTTAGTCACTGCCCGTCTCTGGGCGCTTCTCCATTCTGCAAATGGAATGAAGACACTGGACTAGAAGAGCTTTTTAAGTGCTGGCAGGAACTTTCCCTTGTACCAGCTGGTGCAACTGGGACCTGCTTATTTTAGGAAGGCTGTCAGATCCTGAGGGAAAGTTTTGCTTTCACTGCGGGTTTTGCATTCATTCCATTCAGAATGGTCACGCACAGCGGGGAACGTTACATATGTTTTAGTATATTCTCCTTTGGTTCCTGAGAACTTTATTATTTATTTGTCAGTGTATTTTGCACTTATTCTTTGTGGGGGCTGATTTTCTGTGCTTTATGCATGTAATCTCATTTAATACTTGCAATAACCCTAAGAGGTGGGACTCATTAAGAGGAAGGGCTCTTTTTCAGATATGAGGCAAAAAGAGCACAGAGAAGTTAACTACGCTGCCCAAGCTCACACAGCTGTTAAGAGGTCAAGTCTGGATTTTATTCCAGTTAAGCCCAACTCTTCATTTTTAACCAAAACAATAAGCTCCCTCTAGCCTGTTTGCACCTGCCTTCAGCCCCCGCCTCCCAGGGGTGCCAGTGCTCAACTTGTCGCAGATTTGCTCTTGTCTCCAGGCTGCAAAATTTCTCCCTGACCCTGCTGACTTCGCAAGTCCAGAGGACATCGCCTCTGTTAGTTGTCCCCTCACCTCCCAGCCCGTAACAGTGAATAAAGAGCACCAGACACAGCAGTCAGGGTGCCCTATTCTCACTCTGCCCATAGAGCAAAGCACTCAACCCAGTTCTGCTCTCTGCTGACTCAGGATCCCCGACCCTCTGTGGGACCTTGTCTATGCAGTCATCACGACAGACAGGAGCAGCCTGAGGGGCTGTCTGAAACTGCCATGTGGCCAAAATAGGAACAAAATAGAAAGTGATAAAATAGAAGTGAGTCAATTCAACGCACTGGCCAAACCCTAGGTTCTTGCTTCGGCATTTGTTTGAGTCTCATTTGACAGCCAATAACATGCATGTGGGACCATTACAGCCGCTCTGTTTTAACTCAGCACCTGCGGGCCAGAAGTCTCAGGGGGCAAGACCCTCTGTCCAGTGGCTGCACTGACACCAACACTTGGTACCCACGGTCTGGCAAAGCGAGTCCCAGGGGAGGGGGCAGGCTGATGAATGTGTCCCCAAGGGAAATAGTCTAAAAAGGGGGAAAGTTAAACGAAGTTTATTTCTTTTTTAAGATCCTTCTCTTCTCTCAGGAATAATTTTTTCTTTAAAAATAACTACTTGTAAGGTAATTATAGCAACGCCACCAAAGTCAGAACTCAAAAGGCTTTTCAGCTGGCTGATTATGAATGCCTTGAGCCCTGTTCTCCTCCACCCCACTGCTTTGCACTCCTGTCCCCAACTTTTCCCTCCATTTCTGGATCCAGACACCTTGCTTCATCTGATGATGTCTTTATACTCATTCCTTGGAACTCACACATGGTTTTGACTTTGGTGAGCCAACCTCCTTGCCTCTAATTTGCACTCTTCCCATAGACTATCCTTCTCTGGCTGCTCCAGGGACTGACTGGGGCTAGTTCAGCCTGGCCATCTTGACTCTGTCCCAACATTGTCTTGACAGGGAGGGCAATGGACCACTGAAAGTAGCTACTCAGAATTCTCTCTCCTCACTGATTGTCAAAGTCTGGGAGCTCCTTGAGGGAAATACAAGGCTCTCCCTCTGTTGTGTCACTTCTAGCCAAGAAATGTCCTTCTACATCTCCTCCCCTTATCTTGCTGGGTTTTCATAGCTAAAATGACCCTATGATTTTTCATCCAAATTGGGCTCTTTTGGCAAGGAAGGGGATGCTATTAATAATTATGCCTGGATCACAGGCATAAACTGGGACTGTCCCAGGCTAAATGGGGTGTGTGGTACACTTACTCACAGTCCAACTTTCTTCTCAGAGGGAAAGCCTGGTAATAACTATCTCCCTATGCTGTATCTACCAAGTCTGCCTTTGTTCTCTTTCACTCAGACCATCCATAAAAGTAGCTCTGTAGCAGAGCAGAGCTGATATGTGTTCTGCTGGGTGATGGGTACACAATCTGAAGGGGTCACCGACAGCCTCTTTGCAGCAGAACTATTATTTGAAGTCGTCAAAGGGCATGGATTTTGTTATTCTACTTAAAAATATATCTCCATTGTGCTTTTTTATTTAAAAAATTATTTTATTTTATTTTATTTTATGCTTTTACAAAATCGATGACCAGAAAATGTCAGCTGTAGATTCTCCCTGTGGCTTTGTGTGCCTCCTGGTTCTACGACACTGCCTTAGATACATGACGCTCTGATACCTCCCATCTGGTGGGGGTGGGAGGGTGGACAGAAACTTCTCACGATCATCATGCCCAAGGTGTTGTCTGGAAAGAATAAGAAGTCCAGATTCAAGTCGAGCCAGGAGTTTGCCTAAGCATTTGACTTTTCCCTCTCCTGAGCCCTCTGTTCCTCTACATGTAACAAATACAATGCCAATACAGCCCATCCAAGAGTCTTAGGGGCTTCATGATCATGGAACTTAAGGCCTGCCTTGGAATTTTATAGCAATTCTTGACCTTGACAATGGATCTACTCTGGGGAAAATCCTCCCCAAGAGGGAGGTTTTTGTATGGGTCCCACCCCACTTTCATTTTGTTCTGTGGTTTCTAGAGAAACCAGAAAGCAAGTGGACGTGGAGGTGACCTGGAGGTGCCCTGGAGACGGACCTGGAGACGGACCTGGAGGTGACCTGGAGACAGATCTGAAGCGCTGGGCTCTACAGCGATTTCATCAGGATGCAGGATGGGAGGCAGGCTGGGGCCCAGAAACCTGAAGAAGAATCTCTTGGACTCAGCTAAGCTTGACCTCTTCAGCGAGGCCTGACCTAACGCTGCATATAGGGCAAGAGACTCATCCTCTATGCTCCCATAGCATAGTCTCCCTGTGCCCTTCCACCTAGCAAGATCATGCACCATCACACACACACACACACACACACACACACACACACACACACACACACACACGGATGCATGCACGCACACATACATGCCCAAGAACACTCACACTTCCTTTCTCTCTGGAACTTGCTGTCATGCCTAGGGTTTAGTACATTTGTGATGAATTCCTTCCCTCCTCCGCCTCCTTCCTGCAGATTTCCCTGGAGATGAAAGAATAATTTGAAAATTAACTTCTTATTCCAGCCTTTCTCCACAGCTCCAGGGAAGAGTCTCAGATGAAAACACACAGGGCCAGGAAGGCAGTGCTGAGAAGGGGACACGATGGGGATGCTGGGCTGCCAGTCCTAGGCTTGGTCTTCATCCAGGAGGTGGCTAGAGAAGTGTGTTCACTTGAGATGATTCAGTCAGCTGTGTCTGTGGAGTGTGTGCTCTTTTCTGAAATGATGTAATCTATCAATGAAAATTGAAATGTAAAAGCAAGTACAAGATCTGGTATAGATGAGAAGGAAGCCTGTGACTTAGAGACACACTATCTGGATAAGAAATCTTTCTAGTTCTTTTTGGTTCTCATGTGTCAAAGCAGTGAGAGCTGCTGGAGGGCCTCCAGGGACCCAGTGTTTCAAAGACGCCAGGCTGAAGGCCAGCACTGTCTCCTTGCTTTCCAGGGAGAAAGCTGTGCTAAGAGCCTTTCAGTCTTAGATCTCATGATGCCCTTTCTAAGCCTCTGGGCAGACTCATACTCCTGGAAGAAGCTGTCGGGAGGTCTTTACAGGGAAGCAAAGTAGGGAAGAGCTGGGCATCTGGAGTGACAGACAACCCCGTGTTCCAACCCAGGCTCTGCCTCTTTCCAGTCATATGACCTTGGGAAAATGACATAAACTTTCTAATCTTCTGTTTCCCCTTCTGTAAAATGGGGCTAATAACAGTGCCTGCCCAGTATGGGTGCTGTGGGAATTGCCTGTACTACATTTAAAGGCCTGGCAAAAAAAAATTAAGTACCCATTAAAGACTAAATGTTATAATCAAGTCCAACCCCCTCATTTTCTGTGCATACACTAAGAGAAGTGGGTGGCCTGTGGAAGGTCACAGAGCCAGGATGTGGCAAAGACAGGCACCAACATGGTGGTTTTCCCCCTCCCTGGGGGTCTTGGGGAGGGCCATGCTGACATGCTGAATCTTGCAGGCAGTGTGGCTTCCACTGCTGGACACCACTCTTAGAGAGGGGACTGCGATGAGTGCAGTTCTGCTGACAGGTGGCATTGTGACAAGGGCCAATGTCCATTTAGTAGACCTAGGCTTCGCTAGTTGGCACAGGAAGGAAGCATAATTCTATTTCAAACTGAGTTCAGGGACATACAGATTCTACCTTCCCTCAATTTTCTGCTAAAATCATCCTTCAAGGGATCTAGAGCTAATTATTATCCCCACTTTACAGATGAAGAAAGCAATCGTCAGAGAAGCTATGTCAGTGATTTCAGTTTTTAGAGTTCACCTGGGAGATTGCACGTGGACTGCTAACTTTAATTTTCCTAAGTAAGGAAATTTTAAAATCCCAAATTACTACAGCTACATTCACTATTGCTTTTTGGTAAAAGAAAGGGTATTTTTTAAATCAAAAGTATAGCAGACAATCTAATCAGAATAAAGGTCGTTTTTTTTAAAACGTAAAAAAGTGCTATTGTTAAAGGCCTAATTCAATCTCCTTATTGTTCACATGTCCCTGGGGACCCGTGGGACGTGGTCCTGCTTTTGTGCTGGTTTGTGGAGCAGAGGTGGGGACTCCAGGGGCTGACTGGCTCCCCAAGTCAGAGGGGAGCGGAGCCAGCTAGCCCCAGACCTGACTCAAAGCCTGGCCTTTCCAGATGCCCCACGGTTGTGCTCCTCCTGGCCAGGGCAGAGACTGACAGAGCCACCCACATACTCTCCAGAGTATTCCAGGGAGCATCTGTCCCTTGTCTAACTGTCCTGCCCACAGGCCCTTGCATGGGCTCAACCCTTTGACTGAGAAATCAACCAATAACGCCAGCACAGAGGACTTGGCTGAGCTCACACCGTACATCGTTCTCTGTACCAAATGACAATCCCATACAAAATTCAACCTTCAGTAGGAAACAAGTAACTAAGGAGGAAGACAATTCAATGCACTCTTTTCTCATTTAGGATCACATACTGCTAAACCTGTATCTCCAAGATGCTGCTGAGAATCACGAAACATTAGGACTACTTAGAGATTTAAGGATCATTTAATCTAACAACCTCATCTTATTTATGAGGCGAATCCATCTAAACCCAAGCCTTCTCACTTCTATCCAGAACCAGAGTGTTATAGTTGATAATCCACAGATAAACTTGGGTTTGAGTCCAGTCCTCCTGCCTCTTAGTTGTGTTGCATTAGGCAAAACTTCACTTCTCTGAACCACAGTGTTTTCATCTGAAAAATGGGCCGAAGAAACACCAGCCTCCCAGGTGCTCACAGGGAGTAATGAGACCACCCATAGAAAGCACTTCACACCATGCTGAGAATGCTGTCCACGCAGTGCTCATTCTGTATTTCCTCGGGTAGTTTATTCATTTCTCTAAGGCTCAGTGTTCCCATCTGTGAAGTGGAGGCAGTCACTGGACTGTAGGAGAGACTGCATGTGTGTCCAGGGTGTAGTTCAGTAGGTAACGCATTGCAGACATGTTGAAAGCAATTATTATCAGCAGGTTATCGTGAACAGCCTCTTCTTTCTATTTTCTTTCCTTCGTTCTGAAGTCTCCCACCTGTCACTGTAGATGAGTGAAATGAGCGATGTGTAGCGTGTACCGTGCGTGGGTGGGCTGGTGGCTGGTGGCTGGTGGCTGGTGGTCATCAGCCCTGGGTCCTGCAGGTGAAGTCCACTCTGTGGCCTGCCCCTCCCCTTAATCAGCAAATGTGGCCAAGACAAGTTTCCTCAGTGAGCTGGACACCGATCTAAGTCCCTCCTCGTTACAGTCCATCAGATGGTGGCCCAAATCCTACGTGCAGCTACCAGGCGGCCACCTGAGGTTGTCAGCCACCTGACTCATGGATTTCCACAGGCCCTGGGATGGACTTGACACTTTGGCTGAGAAAATGCTCGTTCAGAAATGCCAGTGGCCTCTGGGCAGTTTCCCCAGGTAGCTTCCTGCCCATATGGCCTAGAGGAACCTCTCACAAGGTATTGAGAGGCTCTGGACTCTGAGACACGTGCTGTGTCCAGAGAATTCTAATCTCAAACCCTGACTTGCCAGGGGCTGAGTAGCCACCCTCAGAGCCCCAGATCATCCACCGGAAGGGCCGGCAGGCTCTTCCCCAGGGTGGGTCTCTGTTCTCAACTCTGTCAGACTGGTCTCTGGGGCAGGAGGGCTCAGCAGACCAGTGGGACGTGATTAACAGGACTCACAAAGTCAGCCTGCTCCCACTCAACCGGCCCTTCCACAGGTCTGGGAGAACTGCTCCAGACTTGGGGAAAGAGAGACTTGGGTTCAAACGCCAGTGCTGTCACTCATGGATGTCAGGTGTCTCCTCACTCTGCAAAGCCTCAATTTTTTTTTATCTGTAAAATGAGAACAGTCAACCCTACCTTTCATAAAGGCTGTGGGAAGTTAAACTGAAAATTGATGAGTGCCAGTTCAGTCGCCGTGACACTGTCATTATTGAATGATGACCCAATTAGACCAAACCATATGGAGAAGGACAGCCAGGCCAGGGACACCCCTGAGTGAATCCTGCTGCCCTGTGTGACACTCTTCCCTGAAATTAGACTGTTTCTATTCCAATCCTGGCTCTGCCTCTCTCTAATGACCTGGTAACCCTTCTGTGCCTCTCATTTTCTATCTGTAAATGGGGATGATGAAAATATCTATCTCAAATGGGCTATGAGTAAATTATTCTTTTTGTCCTTTTTTAAAGGAAAGATGCAGGAGGAGTGAAGGCAAGTAGGCAGGCAGGCAGGAAGAGAGAGGAGAAAGAAGCACTTTTTAAAATTTTAAACAGTTCACTTGGGTTGTTCCCCCAGGCCCTGGATCATGAACCCAGGTCCTTCGGCTTTACTGGGCTATGCGGGAGCAGATTTAATGCCTGGGCCACCAGCGCACATCGAAATTAATTTCTTAATGAAAAGTAGACCAATGCCTGGCACATAAGTGCTCGATAAGCATTGACTATAACGGAGCTAAATGATTTATCAGGAGCCTGAAATAAACTCAAGTGTGAGTTTCAGGAAGCCCATTATTGTGCTACTTTTCTGAAACAACAGGGAGGCAAAGACAAGAGGCCCACCCTTTCTCCCGAAGGATCCTGTCCCAGAGCAGGGGTGCCTGTGTGGTGATCATGATGCCATTCCGTTTTACAGACTTTACCTCCGATCCTCACGAAGCAGGCATTATTATTTCCTTTTTACAGACAGGGAAACTGAGGCTAGCGAGGTGAAGTGGCTTCCTCAAGGGAGCACAGGGACCGGGAAGAGGCAGGATTCCCATGTAAGTCTGCCCAGATCTGCAGCTGCCTGGCTTCCCTAAACAGAATGAAGCTCTGTGTCCCTCTCGTGTGTGTGTATGTGTGCGTGTGCGTGTGTGTGAGTGTGTGAGTGTGTGAGCACTCTTTCAGTTCCACTGGCCGGGCTGAGGTGGTTGTTATTTAAAAACTCGAGGGTAATAGGGAAAAACCCCTGAAAACAGTAACCGGTGATTCAGAGTGAGTCTTTCCTCAGGCAGTTACGGGAAACTGGCGAGGAAGCATCAGCTTAGTCACTTAGGAATGGCCGAGCTCCTGACTCATGGGCAGCAGGTCACGCTGCCCAGGACAGAAGCCAGCACAGCTTTTAGTGCCAAAATGGCAGGAAAGTGCTCTGGCGAGGGGTTCAGGAGATGAAAGGGATGATGAACTGGAACTAGAGCGGCCTCCTGTAAACGAGGGGCCAGCTTGCCCTGGTCCTGAAAAAACTTTCAGACTCCCAAGTTGGACTTTCCAGCCCCGAGAGATCACTGCCCCTGTAATTCAACCTGTTACTGCTCTCTTCTCCAATATCCCACACTCCAGCCGAACAGGATGACCCCTCATGCCTGGAACACACTCTTTCTAGTGCCCGGAATATTCTCGCCCCTTGCTCCAGCCCCAGTCCTCCAGCCCCAGTCCTCCAGCCCCGTAGTGCGTGGACCCACTTTGTATTCCTTTCCTCCAGGGAAACTTCCCTCATGAATTCAGCTCTAAATTCAGTCTTTTATTCCTCAAATATTTATGGAGCACATACTCCATGTTAAATTCCATAATAGCTGCTAGAAATACAAAGATGAAGGAGACACAGTTCCCACCCTCAGGAAGCTCATATCTAGTTTCCATTTCAGTGGGGGAACCAGGCATACAGGGGTAACTAGACCTCAATCTCCACACAAGAAGAGCTCTGATGTGGGGGACACAGGGAACTTCCAGGGGCCCTAATGCCCTCTAGGAATCAGGGAAGGCTTCCTGGAGGAGGTGACAATTAAGTTGAATCTTGAAGAATATAGTTAGTCAGAAGATGGTGGATTGAGGAAGAACATGGAATAATCACTCTTCTAAATATTCAAAGACAGAAGAGAAACTTAGGTAAGTAATTAAGGTTTATTTCAAAAAGAGGAGACAATGCAGAAAACAAGAGAAACAAAATAATAGCATTTAAGTCCCATTTAAATTTTGGAGTAATTCCTTCTAGCCTCTTCTTTGCATATTTCTATGTGTACAGACAGACGTAAAAAAAAACAAACAACTAAGTATGTTAGTCTGTTTTATAACCTATTTTCTGCGTTTAACTATATATTGCGATATCTTTCCGTATCAATCAATATTAGTCACTATAACACAGAGGTCACAACTTAGCCGGCCTCAAGAGGTTTTGTTTGCAAGTGCTGGAAAATTCTGAATTTGGGCACCGAGCGCTGGGAAACGCGCCAGCTAGTTCTCCAGAGGCTCCGCCTCTTCTTCTTGCTGCCGGCTCAGTGAGATCTGCTTCTCTGCTTCGTCACCTGCCCTGCTCATCCAGATATTGGCATTTGAGCCCCGGCCCCGGCCCCCATGCGGATGGCTCTGTGCTATTCCAGATTGTGATGCTCTCTGATCTCCCAGACATTTTTTGTAAGCTTCTCTTGACACCGCCGATCTGCCGTGGAGAGTGGAGAGCGGCTGGCCATGTACTGGCGTGCTCCTCAGACACAGGCTCTCCTTCTGAGACTTCTCCCTCCTCGCTCCTTCCATCTTGCAGAGCCTAGCACAGCCCCTTAGTGACCCCTGCTGAACAAATGGGCCCTGATGTTTGACAGTGGGTTGAAGAAGTGCAGGATCAGGGCCTGCCCTCTCAAAATCCAGGCGAGCTGACCCCTTCACCCAGATCCTCAGCAGATGAAAGGTGGGGGCTCTTGAGGGAGTCTGCCTGGGTTCCTAACCTCGTCCCACCACTTGCTGGGTTTGGTAAGCTACTCCAACTCTCCTTGTCGCACCTTCTCACGTGCCAGATGGTAATACTAATTGTACCCTTCTCATGAGGTTGCCCAGGAGGGGTCACTCCACACGGAAAACCTTTATGGCAGAACCTGACACACAATCACCATCGTTAGCTTTTGTTTTCACTCGTATTATCCTTATTATCTGGCGCTCTAAGTGTGAGTTGTGACTCTCAAGTCCCCCTCTGAAGGAGGTTTTCCTCTTTACTAAATTCCTTTTCTATTCCTGGGGCCATTTTCTCCCGTGAGAGGGGTTTCTGGCTGACCCCAAGCTGACAGTGCAGATGGGATATTGAGATATTGGGAGCGTGACCAGCCATTTCCAGGTCCTTGGAAAAGCTCAATGAATTACAGGGTGTTCAGCAAGCTTTTCTGGAAAGGGCCAAATGGAAGCTATTTTAGTTTTAAGGGCCATGTGGTTTCTGCTGCAATTACTCAGCTCACCACAGCAGAAGGGCTGACACAGTATGCAAATAAACAGTCATGGCTGCGCACCAATCACATGTTAGTTACAAAAACAGGTGACGGGCCCGATCTGGCCGTGGGTCATTATTTGCTGACCTTTGGGCAGACCAGTTACACACTCAGGCATTCAGGGCCAGTAGGTCCTCTCTGCTCTCTGACCCTGAAAGCCTCCTTTTCTGCCCTAAATCTCAGAGGCCTCAACTATCAATTGAGGAGGTTGGGACAGATCATTCTTAAGAGCCATTCTGTCGCTCAAAGTCAGTCATTCTAGGGTTGGCAAGTTGTGTGATATCGGGCAAGGGCTCTTCCTCTCTGGGTCAGTCTCACCTAAAAAGAAGGGGACACAGTGATGACTGAACCCCGACTATGTGCCCAGGAGGAGCCCCTGGATTAGGGAGGCCCTGAGTTTGTTGTAGAGTAAATCACAGGAACTCAGGCATCCCGGGCACCTGCAGACACTGCTTTTCCCACCTCATTACCCTGCTGCCTGGGCACCTTGCAAGCCGTCACCCAGGGCTGGGCCAGGCTCAGCCACATGTTGTGAGGTAGTCAAGTCCCTCTTGCTCAAATGGCTGGTTCGGAAATCGCCCCTCAGTTGGACGACTGCAAGTCAAGTTTGATTACTCCAGGCACCAAGGGACGACCCCTCTGCAGAGTGCAAGCTGGTGCGGTATGGGCTGTGTCCACGTGGTTTGCTGGCAACCTCCACTCTCTCCTGCAGAGACACTGCCTTCGTTCCTGGCATGGTTTGCACACACACACACACACACACACACACACACACACACACACACACACACACAATCATGGGTTACTCTTGTGGCCTTTACATCCAAGGAAATGTCTTAAAGAGCTAAGGAGTGTCAGGAAGCTCCGCAGACTCAACCAAATGCTTTTATCCCCATGAAGAAGGGGGCCAGATGCTGTGACCCGACCCACAACCAGGCGGTTCTTAGGACAAGAACTGAGTCGCCAGTGGGGAGCCATGGTATCCTTGTGCCTGACCACTGAGGGGCAGACAGAGGATGAGTGCAGTTCGCTGGGACTGGAGGTGCCACTGGCAATGACACTGCCATTGGCCTGGTCAATTTTACTGGGCAGAAGCCTCTACCCCACAGAGCGCGTGACTTTCCACATCTTCCCTGGAGTATTGGGATAACAAAGGCTGTGTCCCAGCACTATTGTACAGCTGGAGAAGGCCGGAAACCAAGCTGCAGAACGCTGGTTGCTATGGTTTCCTTGAGCGTAATGCCATAGAAATTGCTTTCTAAAAGAAAAATAATTTTTTTTATAAAAGATTTCTGTTGTTCTTTTCAGGGAACCGTAAGGAAGGAAACATTTATTTCAATATTTACTATAAGTCAGGAGCGAGGTTCTAAATCCTCACATCAAAGCACTATGCTTGGCAGGATGATATCCATTGCAATGAATGATGGAAGCACAGAGAGGCTGACTCACCTGCTCACAGACACACAGTGAGAAGGTGGCAGTTTTAAACCCAAGATTGTCTGACTCCTTTCCAGCATATACACTGGTAGGAGTCAGGAGACCCTTCAACCCTGATTATTTGTATCATGAAGTCAGGCCCTGGAGCCGTAAACGAGATAGAGGAGCGAGGGCACGGGGAAAGAGCTAACTCGGGAATCAGGGAGCTGAGGAATGAGGACACTGGTGACTCCTGATGTGCTCACACCAGCTCTCAGAGTGGACAGAAGGATCATAAGATTGGACATCAGGGGCCTGAGGATTAGGTCCACCTTCCCAGCTGTTAGTCTGAGTCCTCAGTAGCCACATCTGCAAAATGGGTGTAACAATTCCATCTGCCTCTTAGGGTTGTTGTAAAGATTAAGTAAAATAATATGCATCAAATGCATGGCACAGAAAGAGCACTCAGCAAATGTCAGCATATTTGCTATTGTTCCCACTACTAATTATACTCTGTGAAAACGAACTCGTGAATTATGTAGTACGCTCCACCCCACAGTACACGGGCCCTGATTTCCTGAGACATGAGAGGAAATTTCCTACTATGCATCTGGCAGTGAGAGCAGAGCTACTGGCAGGAACTCCAGGGAAATTATTGAACACTTACATGTGCCCGGAAGAATACAGGAACAGGACATGGCTCACTCTCCAGCAGCTCAGTGACTGTGAAGGAGACAGAAGAGGTGCACACAGGACTGTTCACTTACAGCGTGATGCCTCCTATAGGGGCAGGTGCAGTGGGGGTGTCCAGAGAAGGAGGCACACCTACAGGGAGTGTCCACATGGGTGTGTGCCCCTTGGCACGCATGTGTGCATAATGTGCATCATGTACGCATGTGCGTGTGTGCATGCACACATATGTGTGTGTGTGTGTGTGTGTGTGTGATGGTGACCAAGGAAGACTTCTTTGAGGAGGCATTTAAATTAAGTCTTAAAAGATAACTGGGAGGCGCACCCTGGTGGAACAGAGGGGTGGTCATCCACTTTGGCCGAAAGCGCTGTCCACATACATCCCATGCACCAGGGGACTGGGGGAAATAACCAAGGTGAACAGCTAAGTAAAATAAAGTGCTTCTTCCACCTCTGTCCTTCTGCCTGCCTGCCTCTGCTCACTTTCATTTCTGCCTGCATCTTTCCTGGATGTCTTAAATAAATGAAAAAGGCAGCCAGCAGCTTATCCAGCGAGAAGTGGGAGAAGGCCATTTGGGAGGAGGGAATAACAGCTCCTAAGGTGCTGGGGGCATTTTGGGAACAAATGATTAGAGTTTAAACTGTGCTGTCGTGGTGTAGCGTCAGGGAAGGCAGAGGATGAGAGATAAACGGAAAAGAGGGCTGGAGCCATGCTGCGCACAGCCTTCCAGACTGCACTCAGGACCTGGAGGTTTCCTGCTGATGCGGCAAGAAAAGGAAGCTGCTGTATGTGTGAGGGCACTGCCCGAGGCCCAGTGAGGCCCGCAGCAGCGGCGGGTGAGACACTCTGACCGGAGGAAGGCTTGCCCTTTACCTGGAAACTTAACTCTCCGCTAGGCACCCTGCCAGCTCTCTGCACAGTTCTCCACTTTCATCTCCCAAACTCCACAAGATGATCTAACTATTCCCCCATTTCACAGACAAGGACACTGAGGCTCAGCCAAACGCTCCAGACTGGAAGCTGGGAAGGGTGACTCTTCCACTCACAGTAGCTCTGCATTTTTCTGTGGACAGGGAGCCCAGTTCAAAGGCTGAACAAAGCACCAGAAAAGAAGTTGTGATGTCTGAGGGAGAGCATGGGGCCTGTGGGTAGAGGCCGGGGGTGGAAAGCCTAATGCTCCAGGTGGAGAAGTGAAGACATTACCAGAAGACTGAGGCTCAGAAAACCGGCTCTTTGAGTGACCTCATTCACAGAAACTTCCAGCTGTCACCACATGTCCATTGAGAGATTGCTTTTCAGGCCTGCCTCTACCTTTTCTTTGGAGAAGGTAAGCCTGGCCCAGGACAATGCCCCTGAGAACCAACTCCTCACACCAAAGCTGGGAGAAGGGAGCACAGGAATTTGCCCTCTTTCCCTCCGGGAATTCAACCTTCAGGGTTGACTGTGACCTTCCATTGAGAAAAGCTGCTGACTGGAAGCTTCAGTCATTCCTGCCTGTCAAGGGTCACCCTCGGGCCTAAAAGGCTGGTACCCAGAGGGGCTGTCTCCCTGGGGAGCACATACTCCTAAGTATTTGTCCCGTATTTGTCTTGTAAAAAACTCCCCCTGGAGTGGAAATGCAAATAATATCTGGGCCTTGGCAATCCTCAGGCCAGTCTTGGGAGGGTCCTACATAGCTCAGGGAAGAAGTGGCTTCAAGTGTCCCTGATCAGAGGGAACAGAAGAGAGTCAGGGCATGTCCTGGCGGAGTAGAGGCT
>RJWH01009565.1:0-21850 GCA_004363575.1 Solenodon paradoxus | reverse complement strand
ACAATTTCTTGAAGACCCTGTTTTTTATGGTGACAAATGTAGAAGCAGATGCCTTGGCCAAGAGAATTGTCCATTCACTCTCATAACTCTAGGAAGGGGTTACTCTCTTATTAATTGCAAAGAACTTAGCCCATGAAAGTAATAAACTTGTCAAGCCCAGACCAGGTGTAAAGTGATATATGGAAGTGTACCTTCTGTGTTTTGAGGGTGTCTGCATGCTGGAATAGGTACAATATGGACTTTATGGTGGAAGTAGAGGAGAGTAACCCCTATTCCTGCTCCAGCCAGCACAGCCACTTCATACAGGAAAATATCCTCACTGACAGGACCAAAGGGACCATCACTTCTGGCAGCAGACAAAACAATGGTCAAAGGAAGTCTCACCTTTAGCCCCAACCGCAAACATCCTCCCAGAGGCTTTGCTATCCCCTTGATTGATTTCTGTCTGTTTATTTTAATCACATTCTACTATACCGAACTTAAGGCGCAACAAGAAATTTTTTTCTTTTTGCTGTTCTACCTCTTGGTCTGCATCTCTGCTGCTCTCAAAGAGCTACCCGGGAAATGGTGAATGCTTTTGTTCACAAGCCCTTATGAGATCCCCGGTCCAGTTCCCTGTTGCTCATATATGAATGGTGAAGACGTCTTCTTCTGGAGCAGGGGTCAGATGAAAGGGATGCCATTCCAGGTGCATAACTGTCAATAAGCGAAGCACAGAGAGCAAAGGAGACAAATTCAACGGGCCACAGGTGCAGGCAGATAAAGTATAAGAGTAAAACTGGGGGACCAGCAACTGTGGTGAACTGCAAGCATGAATCCTTTCTAAAGGGGGCAGCAGTTACTTAATCCAGACAATAGTCAGACACAGAATGGCGATTCAGCATTAAATCAGGTTTCCCAATTCTTCAAGAGAAGCCAGAAATGCTATTTTTTTTTTAATGTGAAAGTCTTCGTTCCAATTTTTACAGGTTAGCAACCAATTTGATGTTCTAAGCAATCATTGAGTGGGCTAAACAAAATATGTCTGGACTACATCTAGTCCAAGCTGATTGTTTACAGCCTCTGACATAGCGCCCCATAGATGATTTCTGCCAACACCCCCTTTGCTATAGTTTTGCCAGTGTTACAGTTTTTGGGAGAAACCAAGCGAGCACTCTTTGGAAGTATTTTAGGCAGATTTATTACACGCGTGGTCTCAGCTGGGATTTCTTCCCCAAAGAGCAGAGCCCCAAGTTCTGGTTAGAACATGGTTATATAGGCTGGAGCAATGCTGGAAGAGAGGAATGTAAATTAGGGGAAGGGGTTTCAGGCTTTGGAAGTTCTTTGTCTGCTGGCAAGAAAGTTCAGGTTACAGGAGGTGTCATGACTTTTTTTACAGTTGCTGGAGGTGGTAGGCAGGCCCCTCCACACCAGCACTGGAAAACAGATATGTTGCCCCCAGTTCTTTTTTATTCCCTTCAGAGTGACAACAGGGGACCTTATTTCTATACTTGGGAAGAACTGAAGTCCTATCACAACAAAAGGGGAAAGTGCATATTCTTTACCCTGGTAATTGCAAACTTCTTCTGAGATCTATAAAATCAGAGGATCCTCTCAAAGATATGAAGAATGACTGCTGCAAGGATCCACTTCCAAGACTGCACAGAAACAGATTAAAAAATGAGGTTGCACACTAATCTCTCCTTTAAGACTTATTTGTGTAGCAGTTCATTCCTTCATTCAATAAATATTTATGAGTGCTCCGATGTGTATCATTATTAAGCAACTAATTTCACCAAATCTTGAGGGTGGAAATGGAAAGGAATAAATCACAATGGTGTTGTTTGCTAATCTGTTACTCATAAAGCAGATTATTTCCTGAAATTGTACAGGTTTCTCCAGGAATCAAAAGAAAATCCAGAAATAAAATACATGGTAATGAAATAAAATGCTTACATATGTGTATGTTTTACATACATACTTAAAACTATATAAAATTTTTAATTTTAAGAATCTACTTGTGAAGACCTGTTGAAAAGAGAGTCTGTACATGAGATTTCCTTTTTGGAAAAATCTCCAGACAAAGAATTTCTAGAAAGAAGATTCTGAAGTACTAATATGTGGGCAATGTTTCTAATTACCCAGAACACATATGATTTCTCATTTGAAATATGACTGTCTTGTAGGACAACTTGGCTTCTCTGAAAAACTAAGGGAGAATGTGGATGTAAAATAGAAGCAGATGATTAAAAATAAAACTAACAACAAAGGGAAACTATGTGGTTGATACTTTTTGTAACAGTGCTTCCCCATTATACCTTTTTCTTCAGGTGCTCAAAATATCTAACATAGTAAAATACTTTACTCTTGTCTGCATTCTTTAAAAAAACATCCTTTCTATCCATGAGAATCTTCTCAAAAATAGCAGCTTGCTTCTATATGCACAGGAACTACTAAAAATTTATTTCCTAGCGATGCTAATTCATGTCCTTTCTTGCACAATTGTCCAAGTGTGATGCATTGGAATTGTGTGAAGTGAGAGTTTTTTGTATTGTTCTATAGAAGAAAAACCACACCCCCAGCTTCTAGCTGCCATGGGCCAGCTGTGGAGCCCACCAACCTATCAGGTGCCTTGCAGTCTGGGCTGGTTGGAATGTGGGAGACAGCTGAATAAGTTACCGGCCAGATAAAAGGACTTTTCTTTATTACCTGAGAATGGAATCTTATGTGCATTTTGCAAATATGTGCTTAGCAAACTGAATCCTGTGTATTGCTCATGTGAAGAATTCATATATGACTAACTTGGGTTCCATGTGTAATTCCTGTTCTAATTTACACCTCCCCTCTCCCTCACTCCTTCTGACCCTATAAAATGTGTCTCCAATTTACTTGTTTGCTCAGGAATCCAAACCCTGGGCCCCTGCATAGTAAAACTGCCTTCACTACTTCTAAAAGAGCACACGCTTGGCTTTTGTCAGTAAAGAGAGAGCTTCAACAATTTCAGTCAAATTAACTTCCATGGATGTCTCTGGGGAGGGAAGAGGCAGGAAGCGATTTAGTGAACCTGAGAGTGGGCATTGTATAATTTGATGCTATTTCTAATTTGAAATTTTTCCAGCTGAATTCAGAAGATATACTTAAAAGAAAAAAAACATTTAAGAAAGGATTCTTGTGAAGAATGGTATGATGTACACAGAGGTACATATATCTCTTTGAAATAATGTTTGCATATTCTTCAGATAATAACCCAACAGTGGGATAGCTGGATCATATATTATTTCCATTCTGAATTTTTTGAGGTTCTCCATACTGTTTCCCATATTGGTGCTAAATGAAGTTAAGTCAGAGGGTGAAAGACAAATTCCACATGATTTCACTCATTTGTGGTGGATAAAGAAAGTAATCACTGAGAAAAAGAAATCAAAACCAAGCTTTTAGACTATAATAACAAAATAGTGATTACCAGAAGAAAAGGGGGAAGGAGGGTCAGGAAATTGGGTACAAGGGGTTAAATGCATGGTGATGGATGGAAACTAGTTTTGGTATTGAGCATGATGTAGAATGTGCAGATGTTTATAAATAAGTCTGTACATCTGAAACCTATATAATGTTATAAACCAATGTGACTTTAATTTTTAAAAAATCTCCCCCCAAAATAAATGGTTAATAACAATGTGGAAATCATTTTGGCCTCAGAAGTAATCGGAGAATATTAAAGCAAGATAGCATTTTAGCTTCTCAAATGGGGAAACAACTTTAAACAATAATGCCCACCTTAACTGGGATGGAAGGAGACAAGCACATTCACATGTACAGCTGATGGAAGTGAAAATTGGTAGGATCTTCCCAGAGAGCAATTTTGCCATATATCTCAACAACCTTGAAAGCATTCCTTCTCTTTGACCCCGAAATTTCACTTCTAGGAAAGAGCATAAAAAAATAATTAAGATGTAAACAAAGTATGAGTACAGTGATAGTCACATTATTTTCTAAGAATGAAATGGTATACCATGCAACTTTTTAAAAACAAATGTTTCAGAAAAATATTTGCCAACCAAGGAAATCATCCATAATATAGATAGATAGATTAACAGGGGAAAATTACCTTGAGGTAGTAGAACTCTTAGAAATGTTTATTCTAAGTATTTTTCTGTATTTCCCAAACGTCCTTCGAGAAAATGTATTCTTTTTATAATTTTTAATGAGAGGAATATTGAGAGAATATTTCTTAATGTTTATGGAAGAAAAACATCAATACATTCAAACATGATGAACTGGTGTTTTTCTCCTTGAGATATTGCATGATCAATCAGAGTAACCTCTGGGCTTTAAGTGTACCTTTAAATAGGCCAATTATACTTTATATCACGTAATAGAGGGGGGAAAGATAGAAGTTTTGTAGAAGGTAAAACAGTGGATTAACCACCTTAGACACGAAGGGGATGCTAAAGTTTTATAGATTCGTGTCTTTAAGTGTGGGGAAAAAGGCCTGCTTACCGCTACCAGCAGTGATGAAGCAAAGCCATGACACCTCCTGTAACCTGAGCTTGCTGGAATGTAGCCAGCAGACAAAGAACTTCCCGCGCATGAAACCCCTTCCCCTAATTTACATCCCTCTCTTCCCGCATTGTTCTAGCCTATATAAGTATGTTCTAACCAGAAACCGGGGCTCAGCTCTTTGGGGAAGAAATCCCAGCTGAGACCACGAGTGTAATAAATCTGCCTAAAATACTTCCAAAGAGTGCTCGCTTGGTTTCTCCCGAAAAACTGTAACATTTAAGGTATAATGATCAAATAATACAGTCTCTGGTTATAATTTACACATTCCTATGATTGTACAATAAAATGTGCTGTTAATATGTGCCAGGTGTGTCCTCTTAAAATTATTTTTTAAAGGAAAGACTCAGGCAGGCAGGGAGAGGAGGAAGAAGCATCTTTTATTTCACTTTAGTTGTTCTTACTGGTTGCCCAGGACTCAAACCTAGAGGTAAAATTATTTCAAGTGGGTAAGACATGTACATGACACAAAATTCAAAATTACAAAAGGTATGCAGTGAAAAGTAAATCTCCCTTCCATCTCTGTTCCACAGCCCCACAGGCAATCAGTGTCATCATTTGTGAATCCTTCTGGAAAATATGCATTTAAGACATACTATAGCATTAAATGCAAATGGTAGCAGACTTTGCATACTGACCTTGTTAGAGTTCCAAACAGGCCCTTGAGTTCAGAATATCTCTGTTGGGCCCCAAACTCTAATCTTGAGCAAACAGGAGACTCTGGAGCTGCACCCTGCAGAAGGATCTGTACCTGGTGACTTGTGACCAACCCACTGGAAGGAGAAACAGTCTGCAGCCTCAGATACCACCAGAAACCGAAAACAAGGACATCTGGACTGTCTACCTCCTCCTGGCTACACTATGCAGTCCCTCGCTCTTCCCTCATGGCTGCAGGCAGCCCCTCACTTTCCCCTCCCCGCTGCACTCAGCAACCTCCTTACTCTCCCCTATCAAGCCTGCCTGCCTGCCTGCCTAACAAGCGCTGACTCCCTTTTCTGACTCAGCCCACCTGCACCCAGGCATACTGGTAATAAATGCTGTTTTCCTACATGAGACCCAATTCCATGCTCAGGCCAAATCTTTCAGACCTGACTTTTGTTCATTTAAAATTTTAAGAGACTGGTGCATATTGGTATCCATAAATGCCTCTTTTTTTCAATAACTGCAGAGAAGATACTTTCTTTGAGAAGTCCCATAATGTAACTGTAATAACTCTCTCTCTTAAAAAACAAATCCAAACGGTGCTCTTTTAGAAGTAGTGAAGATAGCCTTATTATGCACGGGCCAGATATAGAATCTGAGCCCCGAAATACTTTTGGGGTACACTTTTATTGGTGAGGGAGAGGGGAAGGTGTGAATTAGAACAGGAATTACAAACAGAATTCAGTTATTCATTTGTGAATTCCTCACATGGCTAACACAGGATTCACATAACTGTAAATGCATATAGGGTTTCGTTCTCAGAAAGGGGTCCCTTTTATCTAGTCAGTAGCTCCAAGCCAGTCTAGACTGTCAGGCGCCTGGTGGCTGGGTGGCCACTGTTGGTCCTCAGTGGCTAGAAACTGGGGTGCGGCTTCTTTTCTTCTACATTACTAGTCCTCTAACTTATAGACGCTGATTTCAAATCTCTTGTTCTATCAAGCAATGC
Source organism: Solenodon paradoxus (assembly GCA_004363575.1). NCBI lineage: Eukaryota > Metazoa > Chordata > Mammalia > Eulipotyphla > Solenodontidae > Solenodon > Solenodon paradoxus. The sequence goes on along the minus strand of RJWH01009565.1, from coordinate 15,666 downwards.
TACAATGAATAACCTAATACATGAAATTTGACACACAGACAAGTAATTTTATAGAATAAAGTGGAAGTAGAGAGACCCAAGAGTTGTGGGTCCAATTCACAAGCAGGCCACAGTGTCAACACAGTGGGGGAGAGAGAGATCAGAGAACTGATCTTAGTGGAACTGACTCCCTAGTGATATTCCCTCAGCACAGCAGAAGAGAGGCAGTCCCAGCAAGGAGTAGTAAACAAGCTCTGAGGCCTAGAATTTCAGGAAGTACCAAGCAGATAGGAAGCTGTTTTGCTGTAGCTGCAGGCTAGCAAGGGTTACTGTTTTAATGGAGTCCTTATACTTATTTTTCCTGTGACACGGGTAGAATGGAATGCTCCTTGCAGGGAACTAGTCAGCTATCCACAGGGGTGCTGCCAACCTGGCTGTCTGTGTCTGAAAACCTGGGGAAAGGCTGTAAGTTGTAAACATTTCTGCATCAGTGTGCTAATGGCAGAGAAAGCCCCTGGTGCTTTCCTGCAATAGCAGCCTCCAGTACTAGCACACTGAGGAATCCTAAGTCACATCTCCATTCACAGGGATGCTAGTCCTCTTTCTAACCCATGCTTAGATTTCTGGCTCAGTGACTGAAAGTCAGTTCCCAAGTGTGGGGCCACTGGCTGTGGGAGAAAGCCCTTTAGCTCTGGGAGAATATTGGTTTCACTGATTTCTCCCTATGGCTCCAGAATACCCAAACAGATTGATGTGGCTCCAAGACAGATAGTTTTCTCCTACTGTTTATGCAGGTGTGTGTGTCCTCTCTTTGTGGTGATGTAGCTCTCATTTCTTTTCAAAACTCGTTAGTTGCCAAATAGATATTTTTTTGCTTATTCTGTGGGGAGTGGATGAGCTTAAGAGCTTAACTAACCGCCATCTTGGAACCCCAAGCCTCTTCATATAGCCTTTTAAAAAACTTTTTATTGAAGTCACATGCTTTATACCATTATATAGTTTTCATAAATACTGCCAAATCACCTTTAGAAGCAGTTGTATAGGTTTGTACTCTCACCAGAAATGCATGAGTGGTGTTACGGCTCTTCAGGATAAACCAAGTGGGCACTCTTTTGAAAGTATTTTAGGCAGATTCATTACACATTACACGGTCTCAGCTGGGATCCTTCCTCAAAGAGCTGAGCCCAGGCTTCAGGTTAGAGCATACTTATATAGGCTAGAGCAAACACGGGAAGAGAGGGATGTAAATTAGGGGAGGGGGTTTCAAGCATGGGAAGTTCTTGTTGGCAACATTCCAGCAAGCTCAGGTCACAGGATATTTTTATGGCTGTCTTCATGACTTCTGGAAGCAGTGAGCAGGCCTTTTTTCCCCCCACAGTGGTAGCCAACCCAGTACTAGAGCAAAGCTTATGATCTTTGCTAATCTATTAGGTTAAGGGAAAAATGTATCTTACTATAGTTTTATTTTGCATTTCTTCCATTATGATAACATTAAGCATTACTTCATATATTTAAGATTATCATGTATCTCCATTTCTGTGATCCTTTTGCTCATATCTTCTACATTATTTTAACAGGTTATTAGGCTTTTTCTTATAGGAGTTACTTACATATTAGGAAATTAGTTTATAGCTTGTGAGTTGTAAATAGTTTACCTATTTAGAAATTTTTCATCTGTCCTTTGATGTTTTTATTTTCTATGAAGTTTTTGACATAAAAATATATAATTTACATATACATGATATAGCTATACATAAATAATAAATTTGAATATATGGATTCAAGATATATATATATATATTCAAAGTTATTATCTTTCCTTTTCTGGCTTTGAAGTTGTTTATCTTATTTAGAGAGGCCTTCACCTACTCCATTATTAGAAAAAAAATTTCTCATGTGCCGTTAGACTGTTTTATGAATTTTTGAAATTTTGAAATACATGTAACTTTAGACACAACAACTCTTTTAATTTCACAGAAATCAAATGCCTACTAGGTAGGGACCATGTACACAATGTTTATTGTAATATCAATCCAGTCTTCAAGAAAATTAGAATGAACTTGAATTTTAATGAATAGATGAGTGGCTAGTTGTGCTTCATTCACAACATAGAATAATATGACAATTAAAAAGAATATTATGGATTTCTACCAGCTGACTTAGAGGAATTTTCAGTGTGTGTTATTTAAAGAGGAAATCCATAAAGAAGTATATAAATTATTACTTTATATTTATAAAATTACCTACATGTGTGTTTGTGTGCATGAAAAAGTGTGTTGCTATCAGCCTGTTGATAACTTTGGTTATTTTGTTCCACAGTAACCAATGAGATCAGAGAGACATACCAGAGTTAAAGAGAATTCAGGAGGGGTTTATTAGGTGACCTTACTGAATAAAACAGACTCAAATCACATGGTCCTAAACCTAGATAGTACAGGGTATTTATAACTTAATGTTGCTTTTGTAAGTGGTTACAAGAATAGCCCAGCAAAAATGAAGTTTTTCTAGTTCTTTGTTTCAATTTAAGGTAGACAAGAGGAGAACCCCTTACATATAAATAAATACACAATACAAGACTATTTTTTAAAAAGAAGTCCAATATTACAAAAGAAAAAATTCATATATGTTCTTCCTTCATGAATGTGCAGTTGCCCATGTATAAAGAAATACATTAAAGTTTCATCTTTTAAATGTTAATGAGTTTCAGGGTTGAAGGATTTCATTCTTTCAAAGGAAAGGTGCAGGCAGGAATGAAGGTGAGTAGGCAGGCAGTAATAGAGGAGAAAGAAACACTTATTTTATTTTTATTTAGTTGTTCACACCAGTTGTTTCCCCCTCAGAACCCAGGACTCAAATACAGGGGTATGTGGCCTTCACTATTTCAGAGGCAATTGACCTAACCACTGCTCCACCAGGGCATGCAGTTAAATTTTTTAAATAATAGTTTTATTATTATTTCTTTCATTTACATTGTTCTATGAATTTTAGGATATTGAAATCACACTCAGTCTGTGTGTGTTTCACAGCACACCCACCACCAGAGTTCTAGTGTTCTTTACCACCACCTTGTTCCCTCTCCTTCATTCCCCTCTCCCACCCTCCTGGCAGCCATCATCTTGTGTCCTGTGAATTTTGCTAGGGTTTAGGTCTTTATTTGTTTTGTTTCATTATATTCCATCCTGTATTTGTCTTTTTATTTCTGACTTATTTAGCTTAACATGATCCCCTCCAGTTCCAACCAGATTGTTGCAAAGGGCACAGTTTAGGTTTTTGAGTAGCATAGAATTCCACTGAATATATATACCATATCTTTATCCAGTCATCAATTGATGGGCATTTAAATCCTTGATTCATGCATTTTTTTTTTAATTGAGGTAACTTTGATTTACAAAATGATGGAAGCTTATATGTGTGCTTTCACTCTTCATCAAATATATGATAATACACCACACCCACCACCAAATTTCTAATAGTTCTCTATCACTGTCCATTGGAGCCCAATTATCCTCTGCTCCCACCACCCACCTCCCTTCCTTTCTGGTAAACTCAGTTCTGTTGTTGATGACCTAGGGCTAGTTTTTGTCTGTTCATTTGATTTATTTCTTTATATTCCACATATGAATGAGGTCATCCACTATTTGTCTTTCTCTTTCTGACTTATCTCACTTAGCATAATCTTCTCTAGTTCCATCCATGTTGTTACAAATAGCAGGATTTCATCTTTTTCTTTTTTCCAAAAGAATAGTATTTCAGTGTGTATATATACCATCTCTTCTTTATCCATTTATCTGTCACTGGGCACTTAACATCGTTTCAATTTCTTGGCTATTATATACAACACTGATCCATGCATTCTTAAAGGAAAAGTACAAGCAGGAATGAAGGCAATTAGTCAGGCAGGCAGAGAGAGGAGGAGGAAGTACTTCATTTATTTTATTCAGTTGTTCATCATTAGTTGTTTCCCCAGTCCTGGAATAGGGATCTTGAGATATATGTGGACTGCTCCTGGTTTAAACTGCTAGGCTACCAGGGTGTGCTCCGTGCATTTTTGACCCCTATTTTACTGTAAAGTATAGAATAAAGATACAGCTTTTCTTCCTAAATGGTAATCCTATTGTCCTAAAAAATTATTGAAAAATTTTTTCCCACTGATTTGAAATTCCAGCTCTAGGGTTTTCTTACTTAGATATTTTCTATTTCTAGATGAGAACTGAGCTATTGCTCTTACTGCTGAATTTGATTTAAAGACTCTAATCATCCTCAGAGCAATTTGAGTGACCACACGTCAATCTTTCCCTTCCATTGTACTTGTCAATCTAACATTTTGTGAGCAAGCAAAGGCACACCATAATATCTGTAATTATCCTGAGGCACACTTGAAAGTCTCTGGAACCCAATTTCTTGGTTATCCACTTTGTAACAATAATTTCCAGGTATGTCCTTGATACACCAAAGAAAGCTGACTTTAATAATGCTGTTTTTTTTAAAAAAAGTGAACTCATAGAAGTGGTAATAAGGTACTTAACCAGGGGCTAGAGGTAGTGGTGGGGAATGGAGAAAAGTTGGTCAAAGGGGTGATGTCATCAAAGGGTACAAGCCTTCAGCTGCAAGATGAAGTTTTGGGGGTCTAATGTACAGAATGGTGACTGTAGTTAAAAAAAACTGTATAGTATATTTAATATTTGCTAAGTGTAAAATTGCACATTCTCACCACACACTCAAAAAGATGGTAACTATATGAGGTGATAGATGTGTGCATTAGTGTGATGCAATAATCATTTCACAAAGTCTGCATACATAGAATCACGTTGTCCGCTTTAAATATATACAATTGTATTTGGTGATTATACACCAAAATGCTTTTTTCCTCCTCCAAAAATTGATGAGGATTTCACAGCTAAACTTTTGGACAGTACAGTGTTCAAGAGCACAATCTTCCAAATACAAAAGGCCTGGACTTGAACTCCACTCCACTCGTTACTTAATGTGAGAGCTAGATGGTATATTGCATTTCTCTGAATCCTAGTCCTCTTCTCTCTAAGTGAAGACAAAGAAGTACATATGTCATTGCTCTCCTTAAGTGAGATAATTCATATTGTACAAGCCTGGCACATAGTAACACTACTAATTATGTGAGTTATCATTATTACTGTATTTTGCCATGTATAATGATCTCCCATGTATAATTAACATCCACACTTTTGGCCAAAGTTTTTGGCCCAAACTTTCAGGAAAAAAATTTTTTTTGTTGTAATTTTTTAATTCAAATTTTTATGTTTATATTTAGGATTTGTTTTGTGTATTACAAAGGAATTTTAGCATTTAATTTTTTAACAAACTGTGATACAAGAAATTTTATGTAATAAATGACTGCAAAACACAAGAACAGATACAAGATATAAGAAGCTATTCTTCCTGTGGCCCCACAATGTGCTGATACTCTCTGTGGGAGGAGAGCCACAGTGTCTCTCAGCAGCTCTGTTGCCGTGCTCTTTAGCTTGTTTAATAACTGCAGCTTAAAGCTTGCACTATCTGTATTTTTGTAAAAATATTAGCTAGATTGCTAGCTCCTGGCTAAAGTGTATGAAGAGAAATGTCACACTGTTCACCTTATGGTCATAAAGTTGGCATCACCTATGTTAGCAAGTCAGAGTCACTTACTCTGTGGGCAAGAATATGTTGCTCTTTGTTTCAGTTCATTGAATCGTTGCTGAAATTATATTCATTGCAAGTTCATTGTAAGTTCAAGAAAACTGATTATCATTCATATCCCACAATATTATTTTGCATATGGGTATGTTATCTTATTGATTTCAAGAGTTACGCTTTAAGAATTAAAAACATGTATATATATATATATATATATATATATATATATATATATATATATATATATACAGGAATTAGTACTGTCCATGTAGAATGCACGTCCTTATTTTTCCCACACAAATTTGGGCATAAAAAAGTGCGCATTATACACAGCAAAAATACAGTATGTGTGGAAAGAGTCTTATAACATGCAATAACCACTAGTCCTTCCTCTTCAAGATCCCTTACTAATGATAATTTCCTAGACTGTTGCCAGTGATATTGGAGTTCCTTGATGGCTGGAACCTTGTATATATATATATATATATCCTCCACACAGGATCCCCAGAGGGATGAGGTAATAATAAGAGTAATAATAAGAAAAATAAAAGTAAAAGCACCTAATAAGATTCTGTCCTTGTCCATAGGGTTCTTACCTCAGCAGGGAGCCATTCAAATTGGGAGCGCTTGCAGTGGGAGTCATGATTATCCCACTTCTTGAAATATTCTTCACACATGTGAGGATAAGTCTTATTTATACTCTCTTCTGTTTGACCTCAGACAGCTCCACTGACACATATAAAGAAGGATAGTTTAGGGCAAAAAAATATGCACGGTCTGTGGTATGAGAGTGTAGAGACATTACACAATGCTGTGACTCCCTAAGCAAATGACATGATAAAAAGAGCATGTGTACATGTACCAAAAAGACCTCAAAATAACTCCTTCAAATAAATTCCATAGTGAAGTCATCATGAGAATCAAAGTTATTGTGATAATCATTGTAGTGGCATCAGCAATGCTGGCAAATGTTAGATACTCCACTCTCTGTAAAAGGAGAAATAACACAGTATCCACCAAGGATGCCATGCCCTTTCTGCACATGCCCAGATCCAAGAAGCTTTGCCGCTGAGTCAACTCACTGCTTGAAATTGGATGGGATTTAGCCAAAAATTCCCCTCTTTATTATCATGAAATAGGTTGGAGAGAATGTAAGCAAGGAATCTATTTATGACGTGCTTGCTTCTGTTGTATTGTTCAAAGTTAAATAAGTGTGCCATAATGTGAATAGGTAAATGGAATGATGGAAAGGAATATGAGAAGTATCTTAGGAATATGATGGCAGGTGGCAGGTATACCACCCAGAAAAGGAAAACGCTACATATAGTGCCTAGCAGAATGCTGAGTCCACAGAAGGTAGCCAATAAACCTTTGACTGCAGACATCCGAGATCTTTTTTAGTACTCACTCTGTTTCCAATGGAATAGAATGTAAGCTCCATTAAAACAGGCTTAGATCAGTGGCTGGAAGAGAGTGCCAGGCATTCAATGAATATTTTTGAATGTCTTTCTGAAAGGATGAATGGGAATAGACTGAATGTCCTGAAACCTGCAATTTCATGGTTTGCTTCAGTTACATGTGTGTAAGCGGATCATGTATGCCACCAGCTTATGGGAGGTGAGGTTATGATTCAGTGACTTTCTCAGTGTGCACTTCAGAACTACAAATGTAAAGTGATCAGCACACACTGGTAGCTTAGCAGATACAGTCACTGGACATAGTCCATATACATCCTAAGGATGCAGGTTCAAGACCTGGGTCCCAGGGGAACAACCAATATGAACAACGAAATAAAAGAAGTGAATGTTTCCTCCTCCTCTCTTCCTGCCTGCCTGCCTACTTACCTTCATTTCTGCATGCACCTTTCCTTTAAAAATTATGTGGTGATCAAAGTCAGGTGTCTCTAGGCAGCTTTATGAAATTCACTAACCCATAACCAATATGTCTTACACAGAGTGTGCGTACCACCATTCCTGCCCACCATCTTGGCTATCACAGGAGACCTCTGGCTTCTATCACTAAGTGTTTGGTGTTAGGTTTTCCTACTAAGGAGTCCAGAGTTTCATGCCTTTATTGTGAAAGTTGACCTAGGGGTGGTTGGGACTCATTGAGCAAGTGCCACTCATAAGGACATTGGATCCTGACACATGAGAAACAGAATCAGCATGCTGTTAAAATTCAGGCAGTGAAGAGAGATTCAAGCACTGGCCCTTGCCAATTACAACAGAGGAGAGAATAGAATATCAGGGGTTTCATTTACCACTTAGCAGGTGAACCTGGGCCTAATTCACTTCCCTGAGACCTGAAAATGGCCAGGACCATAATTTCCTTCCTTGTGCAGCTAGCACAATCAGGTTCTCTGTTTACAAATGACAGAAAATTTGATGAACTTAATATTGAATTTAGACATTCCCATGACTGTAGAAATATTTGACTTATTGATATTAAAGAGAACTGGATTTAATGATTCCATGTCAACAAACACATTCTATGCACGTAATATTTTACAAGTATTTTTGCTTAGTATACTTAATTATGATTTATTGTTTGTCATTTGCAAAACAAACTTGAGGATCATAAATGTTTCTATTTTAAATAAACCATATATTATTTAGAGGCAAAATTATAGGTGGTAACTATTTTTTCTCTTTTCTGTATAGTCTTATGTTGTAATCATAAGCATGTGATAATTCTGTAATAACAAATGTAACCGCTTATATTTGTGATGCCTTTTTAAGTGTTTTCTTTTGTTTATATTGCTAGATGCTATTTAGGATCTTGAATTCCTACTGCAGTCTGTGTATTTCATACCACACCCACCACCAGAATTCTAGCTCCCTTTACCACCACCTCGTTAACTCCCTCCTTTCCTTGTTCCCTCTATCCTCCCACCCTTGCTTAATATATTTTGGTGCGTCTTCATTTGGCGCATATATGTTATAAGCAGTATGTTTTCTTGCTGGATTACCCCCTTAATCATGATATGATGTCCATCTCTGTCTTTTATTATGCTTTTTAGTTGGAAGTCTGTTTTATCCAATATAAGTATGGCTGTTCCTGCTTTTTTTAGGTTACCATTCAACTGTAGGGTTGTCTTCCAACCATTGACTTTGAGTCTTTGTTTATCTTTTGGAAGAAGGTGGGTTTCCTGAATCCTGTGGAGGGTTGGGTTATGCTTTCTAATGCATTTAGCCACTCTGCATCATTTGACTGATGAGTTCAGTCCATTAATGTTTAGGGTGATTATTGATATGATTATTGCCATTTTGTTAATTGTTTTTTGGGTGCTGTTAAACTCCAATGGGTTGGATGCAGTTATGTTTTGGTTTCTCTTTCTGTTTTCTTCTCTGCTTCCCCCCCCCCCCAAGATGTGTTTTGAGATTACCCTGAAGTTTCATTAGGAATTCTATGTCTATTTCCTGATAACAAATTAGTGTTGGAGTTTGTGTGGGGGATGCAGAGCCTTTGCCCATCATTACAGGTCTGAACAGTAAAGTCTACCTGTGTATTTTTATGGGACCCCAATCAGCAAGCAGACCACAGTTTGACTTCCACCCACAGAGCAGCACTAGCTGGTAACTGCTGAAACTTTCTCCTTTCTGGGAGGCTCTATACCTCCAGACATTATAATCCCAGAGACAGTTTCCAGTGTCCTTATGTCTATGGGTGTCATTTCCCATAGGCGGGTCCTGCATTTCCAGCATAAGGATGGCTGAAGGAGGTGGGCATTTTCCCCAGCTGCCTTCTGGCAATGGTGGTTTCCTGTACCAATTCCTCTCGATAGCTGTGACTCAGTTTACTGGGGTGCTGGTCCTCTTTCCACCCTGTGCCTAGAACCCCCCTTCCCCGGCTCAGTGATTGTAATGCTGAGCAAATCTTTTATCTCTGGGAAACCCAGTTTTTCCTAAGGCTCCACCCCCTCTATCATGGCTTTTTTCTCCCCTGGGGCTCAGAATCACCTACTCTTTGTAGTGTTAATGCTGCTGCATTCTATGTAATTGCTGGTCCTGCTTTTCCTCAGTGTTTGTGTCTCTAAAATAGGTGCATCCTAGTTTTTCTATGGGGAAGAGAGTAGGTAATCATGTATTATTATTACATATCTTGGAAAGCTTTTTGTTTTCACCGCTAAGTATTATGTTAGCTATGGGCTTGCTATATATGGCTTTTATTATGCTGAGGAATAAACCTTCTATTTCCATTTTAGTGAGTTTTTTTTATCGTGAATGGATATTAATTCTTCTCAAAATGCTTTTTCCATATCTGTTTATATAATCATGTAATTTTTGTTTTTCCCTTTGTTGATGTGATATATTACATCAGTTGACTTGTGTATGTTGAACTATCATTGTATCCCTGAAATAAATTCCATTTGATCATGATACAGATTTTTAATGTCGTTGAATTCTGTTTGCCAAGATTTTGTAAGGATTTTTGCATCTATACATCTATACTCATCAGTGACATTGGTCTGCAATTTTCACTTTTGGTGCTATCTTTGTCCAATTTTGGAATCAGGGTAATATTAGCCTCATAGAATGTTTTTGGGAGTTTTCACCCCTCTTTAATATTGTGGAAGAGTTTAAGAAGGAGAATTCGCTAGTGAAGCCACCTGGTCCTGGGCTCTTGATTTTTGGGAGGCTTTGATTACTGCTTCAATTTCTGTGCTTGTGATTCATCAATTCAAATTATCTATGTCTTTCTGGTTCAATTTTTGGAAAATTGTAGTATTCTAGAAATTTGTCCTTTTCTTCAAGATTAGTAAATTTGTTTTCATAGAAGTGTTCATAGTAGCCACCTATGAGTCTTTGTATTTCTGCAATGTTTGTTATAATCGCTCCTCTTTCATTTCTAAAGAGCTAAATCCATCTTCACTACTCAAGTCCATACATCCTATATCTGAGTCAGCTCCTTGTCCTTGGGCCTGGAGGCTATGGAGTGAGACATTCTCACAGCAGCAGTGATAGTGGTGGCAGCGGCCAGGTAATGTTTTGTTACAATTCAGCTGACTGGCCAGCCTAACATATGTGCCTGGCAGTGACTTGCAAAGGAAGAATACAGGTTAGAATTAAGAATTTTTTGACTTTTTTCTCATAATCTTTTGGCACAAAAAGTACTCTTCCATACAATCCACAAGAAAATGTGACAGTGTTTTAATAAGCCAGGTCAAGTTATCACTAGCCTCCATAATGGCTTACATTGTAAAGCAGTGCAATGAAGAAAAGCGACCCTACTATTTTCCATTTCTGGCTTTTCCAGATGACCTGTGTTTTCTCCTTCTAGTGAGTCACATTCTGACTCTTTTTGGTAGAGACAGCCTGTTCCATTTCTGAGTAAATACTCTGCTCTCTCAAAGATCCTGCCTTTCCACATTGGTTCCCACAGCTTGCTAATTTGAGTCACAGAGGTTTCTTAAAGTTAAAACTGACAAGTGATTTGAAAAATATAGGACTACAGTTTTACGAGCTCCATATTTTATGGGGGCTATCTGTGAGGGATAAATTATTTTTAGAGTCAATCTTTTCCCTCATTGCAGCACAGTGAAATATCTCAATTTATGTTTACTTTTCAACATCAACACAAACCGACGTTCTAATTGAACCATGCTGTCATTAATGCCTCATTGGCTATGGATTTAAACTCCTTCCTCTACTATCTGCTTGCTCTGCTTCAAAGTGACTCAAATGGGTGTCTATATTTGTCTAGAAGAATCACACATTTAAGAAATAATCCATGAAATGATTAAGTAAATTATGACACATTAATGCCATAGACTGTTGTGCTCTTAAGACAATGAATGAGAACTATATGCAATGGTTTACGGGTGGTAATTATTTAACAACCAGCTTTTAAGATGAGGAAGAATTTTGATTTCTAGCATTTGCCAATTTACATGATATAAATACTTTCATTATGGCACATTTCAAGATACCAATCTGATGCCACTGAATAACACTGAATGCAGGGTTGCACACAACTGGTTGTTGAACACTGATATGGACTGGTTCTAGCACATCACTAGTTATGTACCCATATGAAAATATATCTGAGATACATGAAGTATAAAAAGCAATTTCCAGTCAACGTCTACAATGTAATTCTTCCTCTGTTAAAACACAAAACTCTGAAAACACTCTATCTCTGTTATTAAAACTAATAGAACAGTATACCAAAAAGAACAAACCTCACTGTATATAGGAAATAAAAAAGTGAATAAAAATAGTAATCATCTCAAAAATAAAACCTATATGTGTAATGCATTTGTGAACATATGTCATGGTCTCTCTCTCTCTCTCTCTCTCTCTCTCTCTCTCTCTCTCTCTCTCTCTCTCTGTGTGTATCTATATCTATATATGTATCTATAGATATAGATACATATATACCAAACTATTAACTATGATTCTCTCTGGACAGTTGGATGAGACAGCAATGTTCACATTTTATTTATATACTTCTACATCATTTGAGCTCATTCAAAGTAATACTTTTATAGTTAATTGTTTTTAAAAGCCAGGCTTTTAAAAATGAACTGTCCACAAGATAGCAACATGATTCATTTTTCTGTTGCTGATTTTTTGGGTCAGCTCTTAATAACTAGTCACATTATTGCATCATTCTCTTAATAAAGGCCCATTTTTTAAATAAGTTAGCAAGTCCTTTGGAGTTATAATTTCCAAAGAAAGATCAAGGACCAACATTTAAAATGGAAAACAGCAGGGTGAAATAAGCCATGAACAGAACATTCAAAATTAGCTATGATATCAACATGAATCCTTTGATTATGAACATAAAAGAAGGTTTTTTTTTTTTTAAAGGGCAGTTTGCCTTTAAGCATGTACATTGGGTGAGTCTTTATAGAAAGCTAACAAAAAAAGCTACAATTAAGGTGAAAGAAATGTAGCAAAATCCCTTACTTGGTACAATACAGTTAGCAGTCAAATGTGCTCTTCTCAATGGGTAGTATCCAAATGACCTTTTTAAAGAACCATGCTCAACCATGTTTCCTCCTGGTCACCTCACTCCAGTGTCCCCCACCCACCCTCCCTATCCTTGTTTTCTGTTCTTCATCTTCATCTTCTACTTGCCCAACTTTTTCCATCCTGTTACTTTAACCTGATCCCAACTTTCTGCAGGCCTTGTGTCTGCCTCACCACCCTCCCTGCAGATTTCCCAGTATTCCCCCGTGTGATATAGAAGTATATTTCTGTAAGACCAGTACACAGCAGTGGCTTTTAAATTGTTTCATATTTATTTGTGACCAGACTCTTAAAATCATCAGCAGAAGTCCATTCTTAACTATAACCCTAAAGGAAATGCTAATTTGTTTAAAAATAACCCTTTATTAAGGGAATGACGCAATAATGTGACTAGGTATTAAGAGAGATGAAGACGGCTTTGGTTAAAGTAGAGGCAGAGGCAGAAACACCCTGTAGCTGCATCTGAGTTTGCGGGAAACTATTTTGAAAAATACTGCCTAACAGTTCTTTATTGTGTGTCTTCATGACTGAGTCTGGGAGTGTGCCCTAGATAGAGCTGTCAGAAATAGTGAACAAACACAGAACAGCCTGCTAAATTTGAGCTGCAGATTAAAAAAAAAATGAGTATTTTTAGTATACTTTGCCCCATGCAATAATTGGAATATATTTCTAACTGAAAACTAACTTGATATTTTTCTGGAATTCAAATTTAACTGGGCATCCTGTATTTTGTCTGGCAACCCTGGTCCTAGAGGATATCAGGGCACTGGTTCTCAAAGAGCTGGGGTCAGCAATAAGAAAATCAAAACAAAACAAAAACGCAGATCCTGCTTCATAACTGGGATACTTACCCCCAGTGTTCCTCTTGTGTAGTAGTACTTATTAGCCTTATATGGTAAGATGGCAGGTACAAAGAGGAAGATATTCAGCCCCAGAAAGGCAGTTTACAAGCAAAGAATCAAGTGAAATTTGGCTATAGGGAAGCGTTGATAAGGTATTCGAAAGAATGTTACCATTTTGGTTATTTTGTGTTTATCTGTTTTCATTTCTGGGTAGTACAATTCCAATCATATGTTATTTACTTGTGGAGTGAATTAACACTTTGAGACATGCATTAGAGTCTAATGAACAGGGTCAGCAAACTAAGCCCATGAGCCAAATCTGGCTTACATCTGTTATATACAGCCTGAAAACTGGTATGGTTTTTATGGGGGTTTTGTTTTGTTTCCACATTTTAAATGGTTGGAAAAATCCAAAACAAGAGACTATTTTATGACATGAAAATTATATGAAATTGAAATTTCAGTGTCCATAAATAAAGTAATATTGGAACCTAGTCACACCTACTTATTTCTGTAGTTTTATGGCTGCTTTCATGATACAATGGAAGAGTTCATTTGTTGTAACAGAGACCATATGGCCTATAAAGCCTAATATAGGTGTTACCCAGCTCGTTACTGGTTTTTACTGAGTGCTCACTAACTCCTGGACTAGAGCATTCAAACAATTGTACCTAAAAGATGGTAATAAGTGAATAAGTGGATCTCTAAAGAAACAAAGAATACATTTAACATCTATAACAATACCCATCTGAAAAGACTAAAGCATTCCAGATGGGCATGCCTCTTTAATTATACCCTGACACATACATTTTCCTCTTTCTAGATTGTGTGTCTCCTTTTAAATTAACCTATCATTGCTTTGGATTCATTTGCACTCTTAGGTCTGCTTTTTTTTTCTCTCCCAAGCTCTGTAACTGCATTGATAAAATGGGAGGATATAGAACCCACTGCCCATTGGCTTGAAGATCATCAAACTGGGTTTTAGCCAAGGCTTGGAGGTGCTAGTCTATAACTGAACAGGACTTTAGGGCACTGACATGCCTGTAATATACATCTCTGGCCCCAGGATGGGTCAGAACAATCTCAGCCCATGAGTAAAAGGCATTTAGCCTAAGACATGGTCTTTTTAGATTTCCTAGATCTGGACCACTTACAGTATAGCATAGTGATTTAAAGTGTGATATTGTAGAATGAGGATAATAACAATATCTACTTCTATGAAGCCTACATGAACTAATCAGAAGTGATTAATACAACGGTTAGTGTATAGTAAGAGTTCAAGAAATGCCAGCTACAGAGCTGCATCATAACCAGACTGGCTATCTCAATTTTTTTCTGCATCTTTGGCTCAGACACCAGAATTGTCTCCCAGAGATTTTTTTGACCCTAATGAAAAAAATAAATAAATGAAAGTTACAGATATCTCAACTATTCAGAAAACAGAAGAGGGTTTATATAGAGGTGTTCCAATATCACCTAAGTTCTTCTTCCCAACCGGCTAATAATGATCAAGAGCCACAAGTAGGAAGAATGAAGAAATTTATTTTTTGACCAAAGAGGAAAAGGGGACCTCCTGCTCAAAAAACCTCTTCACTGTTTTACAGCTGGGGCACTAGGTTATGTGTTCTCCACAAAGGAAGGAGAAGGAAGGGGTGGTGCTTAGGTCTCTGTCTTCTTCAAACTTCAGGAAAAGGGACAGTGTTCCACGAACAGGTTACAATGCTTAATTTGGTGAGTATCAGAGCTGTCATGGTTCTGAGGGGTGGGGATTTGATGTGTTCTTCTTGACCTTTGTTTCCTCTTGGCCTCTATATTGTTTGGCTAGTTGCCATAGTTCTCCATGAACACATTTGGAGTCGCCATTATTTTCGAATCTAAGGGCCTTCTATTGTCCTCTGCAATCTGTCAGTTAAGCAACTTTGGTGAATCCTAAAAGTAAACACAAGTGAGCCATATGTTAACTTTGGTTTAACCATTTTGAGGAAATGGCCAAGCAGCAGGAGACAGAGGGAAAAATATTTCAGGATTCGAGAGACAGAAAGGCAAAGAATTCTGTCATTCTATTACCAATTGTCAGTGAAGACAATGAGAAAATACAGTGACACCTGGGAGTAAGGGATTCTATTTCCCACCTTGATGATTATTTCGTCCACTATGAATGGAAAACAAGTGGACAGAAGAACTGACAGGAAGGAAGAATAAACATTTTTGAGTAATTATTT
>RJWH01009564.1:0-21849 GCA_004363575.1 Solenodon paradoxus | reverse complement strand
TGTGTGGTGTGTGTGTGTGTGTGTGTGTGTGCGTGTGTGTGTATTATTTTGCCCAGCTTTTATAGGACGGATCTAGCTTAACAGTTAGTGTAGTACCAGCTACTCTGTCATAGTTAGAAGTTAAAGTTGCCATCTTAGGGCCTGCCCTGGTAGAGCTATGGTTAGGTCTGCTGCCTCTGGCTGGTGCAGTCCACATATATCTCAAGGACCCAGGTTCATATCCTGGGGCTGGGGGAACAACCAAGAAGAACAGCTAAAATAGAAATAAAATGTTTCTTCCTCCTCTCTCTTCCTGCCTACCTGCTTGTCACCTTCATTTCTGCCTGTGTCTTTCCCTAAAAAACAAAACAAAACAAAAAACTCTTAGAAGCGCATTTCAATCATCTCCTTCTTCTGCTAGTATGTAATTGCCTCTCTGGTCAGGGACTTCAGCATGTCTATCTCTACCCTCTAATTGTCAAGGGAGAAGCAAAACCACGTGTTAGTAATGCGGGATGTCCAGGGTAGCGCCCAACAGAAACTAGGGGAGTGTAAGTTGTGGGTTGCATTCTAATACTCTTTACTCTTTTCTTCATATGATGTTCAAGTATGTATAGGAGTTGGCTCACTAGGAAAATGTCTCTCAGTTCCGGCCAGATATATCACATGTTTAAACAAGAATATATCTTCTTGTTAAGAAAGCATTATTTTTACATATATGGACAAGCAAAACTATTTGCTATTTCCACAACTCAAAATATTTATTTTTTAAACTAATAGACTTCATTTAGAGTTTACAATTTAAGTTTACAAAAAATGATTGAAAATGACAGAGAGTTATCTCATACCCTCTTCTCCCCACAAATTTTCCTTATTATTTACATCTTGTATTAGTGTGGTGTTAATGTGGAGTTTTACCTTGAAAAGGTAAGTTCTTCCCAGGTAGTTTCTCAGTCTCAGAAGGAGCTCATAGTGCTGTGGTTTTACTCCCTTGTGGGAATGGAAGAGAAAAAGTAGGCAAGTTCTCTTTAGAAGCAGAAAGCCTGTGTAATGGATCAATGCCAAATGCAAAGCTTTAATTAGGAACAGTCATCAGGAAAATACCTTTAACTGATCACCTACGTGTAGCTCCTGGATATATAAAGCCTAGGGGGAAGAATATTTCTGTTGAAAATACTCATAGGCCAAGAGCACGGTACCATGTTTTAAGCAAAAAGTCAATTCTTTCTTCCCTGGATGATCCTTAGTGACCCCAGAGAGAACAGCCTTCGTTAAAATTATGTTATATAAATAAAAAATATTAAAATGTCAGCATCGAAAGGTATTCCCATGGCTCAGTTTCTTTGCCTTTTTTAATCTTAAGAATTGTAATGAAATAAACATAACACAACATTTGGCATTTTATCTATTTTCAAGTATGCCATTCTCTGTACTTAAAAACATAACATTCACATGGTTGTGTGATCGTTGGTCTCCAGAACTCTTTTTGCAGAATTGAAACTCTCTACCGGTTACATAGTAACTCCCCATTTCTCCTTATGCCCAGCTCTCTGTAACCACCCTTCTGCTTTCTGTCACTATGACTTTTATTGCCTTAGGAACCTCAACTAAGTAGAAACATATACTATGTGTTTTTTGAGACTGATTTAGTTCAGTTAACAAATTGGTTTGAAGGTTCGTTTATAGTGTGGCATATATCAGAATTTCCTTCTTTTTTAAGACTGAATAATAGTCCATTGTATGTTTATACCACATTTTGTTTATCTATTCATCCGTAGGATGTTTGGGTTGCTTTGATCATTGTCTTTAATTTATAACTAGGCAGTTTTCCTTTTGTTGGATATTTCATATATTATCAAGAAACTCTGGCTTCCTTGAATTCTTAGAATAAATTTTAAATTTCCAGCTAATAACTTTCAAATGCCAGAATTGTCGCCAATTCATGCTCTCATGACTAGAGATTGAACGTTGTAGGCTTGCAAAATGGATCAGAGATGAATTCCATTTCCAAGGGGTATCTTGTCTAACTGGGGAAATAAACTTGGATGCTCAAATAATGTTAATAGTGAATAGCGAGTAGAATGGGTTGAGAATGTGAAGCGTAGGCCTCAGGAAGTAAGGTGGAAATGTTTCTCTGGTATAGACTCAAGAGAGCAGGGAAATCAGATTGAGGAGTTTGGACTCAGTGTATAGACAGTGGGGAGCTCCTGAAGGTGTCATATTGCTTTTGATATTTATAGATCTCTTTCTTTTCTATTTATTTTTCAGTTGTGTAAACATTCACATGCTTTCAAAGTTAAAACTATAGAATATAGTACATTCAGGGAGCTCAGGTGTCCATGCCCATCCCTACTCCACTGTTGTGTCCTTTCTCATATAGGTAAGCCCCATTTTGTTAGGTTTTGGTTTATCTTTCCATTTTTTTCTTTTGGCAAACATGAACAAATAGGTATATGTATTAATATGATTTTTATTGAAAAGTGGAATGTTATGTATACTCTTCTGCATCTTGTATTTTCATTTAAATTCCTTCATATTAGTGAATATTTTCCTCATTCCTTTCTATGTCTGCATAATACTCCATTATATGAATCTATTATAATTTATTCAACAGCCTTCTATTGATGGATATTTGGTGGTGGTTTTGAGTCATTTGTCATTATAAATTGTGGTTCATTGAGTAGGCATGTGCACTTAATGATTTTGTTGCCAGTGTGTTTTTCCCTAGGTCAGAGGGTCAAGGCAGGTCACTTTGCTACATAGTGCAAACTACCACTCTGGGGCATCATTCCATCTTGCATTCTCTCTGGCAATGCATGCAAATCTGTTTCTTCAGAGTCATGCCAGCAGAATGTGTTGTCAAACTTTTGGAATATTGCCTGTCCAGCAAGTGGAAATGGTATCTTGGTACAGTTCTAATTTGCATTCATAGATACTACTAATATTTTAGGGATAAATCAGTGGACCTTAATTATGTGTTAAATGTGGAGGTCAGTCAGAGAGTGAGGAAGAGTCAAAAGATTGAAACATGGAGAAGTAAATATAGGGAACAATATTTTGTTTGAGTTGCTTATGGGCTCCTCATATGAATGTGTCCATTAGGCCTTTGGAATGAAGAAAGGGGTCATGATATCCACATAAAGATGATTAGTGAAGCTGTGAATTGGTATGAGGTTGCCACTGCTGGAAAGGTAAATGAAGAGGTACAAGAAAATGTATTTGCAATACAGTCACCAATTGATAAAAGAAATAATCTGTCTTCTCCATGCTCCCTCTTGTTTTTAATTATTCTTGAAGTTTCAATTTTTATTATCAATATTTTGTTATTTTCAGATTTAGAGATGACATATCTACTGTTTACTGAAGTACTTGAAAAGAAAACGACAAAGAAAAAGGACTCTAGCCTCTTGTCACTCAAAGGGTGGCCCTGTGATCCAGCTGGTTGGGCATCATCTATGAGCTTACTAGAAACGCAGAAGCTTTTTTGATAGTAATCATGATGTGGTCTATACAGATGTTGACTTATAAAGCTATATACCAGAAGCCTATCTAATGTTATAAACCAATGTTTTCTAAATAAAAATTTACTTTAAAAAATAAGAAAGAACATAGACTCTCATGCTTCCCTCTAGGCCTGTGACTGAGAATCTCAAAATGCATGAGAGTCATGGTTTTGCCTGCCCTTTTGAATAGCTGAACTTTGCTGAAGAAAATTTAAGAAACCTATCTGATGAGTTGTGTTTTAAATTTGTGATCCCAGATCTTAACTGAGTGCTCTATACTTCCTCCCATGTTTCTCTGGTAGGGTTTTTTTCATACTCCCAAGGAGATTATCTCATACCTTCTCCATTCTGTGCTGATCTCTCATTCATCCTCCATGCTTATTCTTAAAGGATGTCTTCCTTACACCATGTAAAAATTAGAGGCCCTTGGATGGGAGCTCCCTCATATTTCCATCACCAAATTTATCTCCATGTCAGTGTCTGAACCCACCTTTCCCTTCTTCTCTACAGTTTGAGGGGAGAAGTGTTCTTCCTTAGATCAAAGGCCACTCTTTCCATGTGTGCCAGGATTCCAGTCCCCTTCTCTGGAATTTGGCTCTTTTGGACATCTTGCTTTAACACCATCAGTGGCTTTTTCTTTTCTAGATCATTTCCATCAGTAAGCAAACTTGATCTAATATCAACTTTCTTCTTCCAGTTAAAAACAATTGGTTAACATAACATAAAATTTTCCATCTTAACTAGTTTAAGTGTACAGTTCAGTGGTATTGAGTATACTCATAATATTGTATCTCCATCACTTCCTTCCATTTCTATAACTTTCAGTTTTTATAAAACTGAAACCCTGTGCCCACTGAGTAATAGCTCATCATTTCCCCACCCATCCTCCCTTGACAGCTATCATTCATCTTCCATCTCCATGATTTGACTGCTTTAGGTATTTTATATAAATGAAATCATACAGTGTTTTTTTTTTTTTTTTGGTGTGACTGGCTTATTTAGCATAATATTCATATGGTTCATCTATGCTGTAGCCCGTGTCAGTGTTTCCTTCTTTTTAAGGTTAACTAACATTCCATTGACTGTATAAACTACATTTTGCTTAGCCATTCATCTGTTGATGGTCACTTGTGTTATTTCGCTTTTGGTGACTAATGTGGCGATGAATAAGGCTGTACAAATATCTGTTTGAGTTTCTGCTTTCAGTTTGGGGAGTATGTACCCAGAAATGGAATTGATGGATCATGAGATAATTCTGTTTTTAATATCTTGAGGAACTGCCATACTGCTTTCAATGGTGGATGTACCATTCTGTATTCCCATCAACATCAACAGTGCATGAAGGTTTAATTTTTTATATCCCTGCCAAGATTTATTATTTTATTTCTTTGACAGTACCCATCCTAAAGGGTGTGAAGTTGTATTTCAATGTAGTTTCACTATGTATTTCCCCAGTGATTAGTGATAATAATGAACATCTTTTCATGTGCTGATTGGAAGTTATTTATATCAAGTGCCTTTTTAAAAATCATCTCTCCCATGGCTGCTTGTCCTATTCTAGCCACTGCCTATTTTCTTTGCTTCCTTGAGAGTAAAACTTCTTGAAAGAGTTGCCTTCATGCTATGTCTCTGTTTCTCTGCTTTCCATCTACTTTTCAATACACGTTAACCTGCCTCCAGCTCTACCAGCCTGATGAAACTATTCTTGCAAGGATGCCAGTGCCTTCGCTGTTGTCAAACCCATGGATACTTGCAGCAGAGATGGACACAGTTGGTCATCTTCTCTGCTCTGAAACATTCACTCCTTGTGACTTTTGGGACACTAGGCTCTCCTTGTTTTTCTTCTACCCCCTGCTCCTCTCTATCTTTCTCCTCTATCTGACCTCTCAGTGTGGAAGTTCTGGAGTTCCGCAAAGTTCAGTCCTTGTCCTTGTCTTCCTCTCTCCTACCTTTCTTTTCTTTCCATCCCTTTCCTCCATACCATCCTCTTCTTTTTTTTCCATCCCTTTCCTCCATACCATCCTCTTCTTTTTTTTCCATCCCTTTCCTCCATACCATCCTCTTCTTCTTTTCTTTCCATCCCTTTCCTCCATACCATCCTCTCCTTCTCCTCCATCTCTTTTTCCTTTTCTCTCCCACTGCAACTCTCTCATTCTTACTCTTTCTCTTCTCTTCCTTCTCTCCCCATATATTCTATCCTTTCTACATTCTTTCCCTCAAACAAAGAATGAATTCCTTTTAGAGGGGCATTCAATTTACAGTTCCTTATTGTCCCCCATTCTGTGTTGCCTTATACTCAACTGTGTCATGCTTTTTTATTGTCTGCCTGGCCTCTGCGGGCATTTGAATTTGTGGCCACTCCTGTAGGTCTTATGTTGTTATTTGTGTCAGCTTTCCCTCTCTTTCTCACTTGTATGTTTTGAGCTGATTCTGTGTCTGCTGTGTCCCAAGAAGTGCCTAGTAAGGTATTGAATAAAATAAAAAGCAAGTGAATAAATAAATAAATGCAAGGATTCTTGAAAATATGAAATAAAAATATTTTTAACTTGAAGGAGTAGCATATCTGGGACAGTGTTGGGGACCTAATGGAAAGGTAGGGTTTTTGATTAACTAACTGAGTAATGGCAATCTGTCTATTTCTGAAATGACAAAGTAAGTAAGATGAGAACTTCTACCATCTAAAAGGATGCTAAAGTTTCTATTTTTAAATATTTAGCTCAATTATATATTTTATTAGAAGTTGAAATAAAAGGCAAATAATGTCAGGATATCAGAAAAGTTTTATAAAATGTTTAATGACTTTTGATTGAAAGTAGAAAGGCTATTGTGAATAAAGTAAGGTGTTTTTCATCAGATAAGTATATATTCCCTTTTAAATATTGCTCAAAATCATCTTTATTAGTTGCTAAATAAAAATGTTAATATCTGTTGCCTCCGGCCAAGTCAGGTGCCTCAGACTAAGGTGAAATTATTGAATTTTCAATAATTAAAATCTACTAATAAGAGGCATATAATTATGGGAAATAAAAATGATTTGGAGATGGAAGACATATATTTAGATGAATAACCTTGGGTATGTCCTATGACTTGGTTCTCAGCTCTGAAACAAGAAGATTGGGTTTATATGTTTCTAACTTATTTCCCAGCTATCAAACCTCTATATATATCAGTGGTTTCCAGGGCTATGACCCTAATGTTTGACTTTCCTGATTTGGGTAAGAAAAATATACCTGGTAAACTCGAAAGGAAACCATCTGGTAGAAAACGAAGGCAGCGTTGTAGGGCTCTGTACCTGCTTCCTGGATGGGTAGTAGTCCTTCCAGCAGTGAGAGGCGGTGTAGCAATTTTTTCTTAAAAGAGGAGGAAGGAAGAGAGATAGGCTAGAAAAGAAAGAGAAACTCTTCCTCCTTCCTCAGAGAGATGGAGGCCTGCAACCTTCTCCAGCTTCGTCAGCACCTGCAAGGTGGACAGCACCACTCTTGTCTAAAATTCTCTCCCTTTAAGCCCAGGTTCCTGGAGATCACTAATAACGTGGTTTAAAAACATGAGGTGAAACTAGGGAAGGCAACACAGAGAACATTCTAGATCTCAAATTGGGTACTTGGTTAGGAAAGTCGTTTTTTTTCCTTGTGTTTTTTAATCATAGCATACATTACATGAATTCCTTATTAATCTGTCAACTTTTCCAAGATAAAAATGAATGAATTAGAAATATGGACCTCATTAAACAAAATAAAGAAGCATTCTCATTTAAAGAGAGACCTCATACACAGAGGAAAAACTAGAGACCATTTTATATCAGATCTAAATAGTTTCAGTAACAGACTTTCCTCTTCCCTGCAAAGTGTAAAAAGTAAGACAAGAAAAACCAGCGAAGCAGTGGTGATGACCCCATGAGAACAAGAAAGCAGAAGATGTTCTCCACTTTTACAAAGCCCAGAAGACCTTTGGGTTACCACCAAATTTGTAAGAAGTTCTAAAGCAGAGCTTGAAGGCGTGACCTTGTCTTAGAACAGAGTCAGATGAGAACTTGTCAGAAGAACCTTGGTTCCTTGGCTTTGTTTTTGTATAAGAATGAGCCTAAGAACAATGTTGCCACTAAATGAATACCAACCCTTAGGCAGGTTTTCATGGTATGAAGTTCAGGAGTGCTGTGACCTGTAGGCTTTACCATTTACATCTCTGATCATTTATGTCCTGGGGGAAGATCCAGGCAACTATTATTGACCATAAAGATCCACCCTTCCAGACCTGCTGGTCATTTGTCAGTTCTCATCCTTTCTTTATGGTTCTGCTAGATAGTTTGAGCCATTAAAAACTTTCTGGGGCTTGGTTGCTCTGAATTACCTGGTTTCCTTACCACATTACTTCACCGTCTGTTGGCCTTCCTCTTTCTCCTGCCCACTGTCACATTCACTCCTGGCACTCCTCAGGTGCAAGTTATTGAGCACGCCCTACATTTCAGGCACAGTTTCAGGTGTTTGGGATAAAAGAATGAACCACCTAGCCAGAACCTGCACTAATGAGGTTAGAGTATAGTGGGAAGGAGACAGCATAGAGAAGATGAGGTGCTGTAAGAGGTAATAACAGGGTGACCTGCTCTACCTGACCTATTAGTGAGCTGTTTTACCAGCCCTTTTATTCTAAGTTTTTGAAACTGAGTGTCTTTAACACTTAAATCATGTCTCATTTTGTCCTGAGTGGTCGGGGAGTTCAGCTTTGTGGAGATGGCGTTTAAACTGAGACCTCAGAAAGCAGGCGAGGGAAAAGGGAGGACTGAGTGTTCCAGGCAAAAGGTAAGATGAGTGCAAAGGTCTGAGACTGAGGTGAGTGTTGACACTGGAACACCTGAAAGAAGTTTCAGTAACAGACCTGGAGCTTCAGTAAAAGACCTTCCTCTTCCCTGCAAAGTGTAAAAAGACAAGTAAGGCCAGGAGGTAGTGGTGATAATCCTGCGAGAACAGGAGTGTAAACAAGAGAACCGTGTCCAGTGCGGGGTAGATATAATGGTGTTAACAGAAAAAAACAGTTGTCTTGTCCAGATATGAATGTGTAGTTCTGGCCACATTGTTAGTAAATACAGATCTGTGTACAAATGCCTGTGTTCAATGACAAGAGTCGTATCCTGAATGGAGAGTCTGATTCCTCCTGTAACTAGACTTTGTACCCATTTGGACTCTCAGGTGAAAGTCCAGCCATTCGTAGAAAACCCAATCAGAACTCACTCAGAGTATTTATTAGTTTACATCTCTGAAAAGTCCAGTGGTAGATTACCATTCAGTTTGGCTTTGTCAGGGGTGCTAATGTTTTCATCAGCTGTTGTAGATGAGACTGTCTAATAGCTGTGAGCCTCAGGCATCATCGCCTCAAAACGCAATCGACAAAGTTCTGAGTGAGATATTTTACATTTCTGTTTAATACTAGGTTTTTTGAAACCGAGTGTGTCTTTAGCACTTACATCATGCCTCACGTGTGTGAGTCGTATTTCAGGTGTGCAGCTGCTTCCTGTGGCTCTAGGCTCCCCTCTTGCATAGGAAGATCAAGGTCTTAGGCCCTCTCATTTTCAATCCACATGAGAATGAACTAGATTGTCTTCTTAGAAGTTTGAGAAAAATTTCTTTGCATCTCATTGACTGTACAAGAGTTATATGGCCATGTTGAACCAACATTATGCCCAGGAAGAAAGTGATGCCCCAAATCAGATGCTAAGCCATAGAAATACAGGAGAGCAGCGGGCCCCACTGAACATGATGTATGGGGCGGATGGCCGTTATTTCTGGCCACTTGTTATTCATTTATCTGGTCTTGGGTAATAGTATTTGGGAATTCTGTCCCGCCTGCTTATGGAAGAAAGGAAGACTGTTAATGGAAGTTACATCTGGAAAGTGAGATTCCAAACATCTTAAAGGGTGCCATCTTTATTTTCTGTTTTACATATTTCAGTTTTTAGTTTCTTGCTACTACTGTGTATTTTTTTAAATTTTTGCTTTTAAAGAAGGGGATAGGTAAACTTAGGTGTCCTTATTCTAAAGGGTTAAGACCAAAGATAATGGCCTAGTGTTAGAGTAAACAGATATTGTGGTTTGCTATGGATCTATATTACTCCTGTTATTATAGTATAATTATTAATAGAACTCCCTTCAGCTCCAGTTTCCCAACATTGTACTCGGTGGGCATCCAGTCTAATACTTTAAATGCATGATGAGTGTCAGTAAGGTTAAGTCAGACTTTAAAACAATATCTTGAGATGATAGGACACTTTGATAGAAGCATCTTAAAGCCCAATAAAAGGCAGGGCATTCCTGTCTGTATTTCTTCATCCTCAGGGAATGAGGCATTCCAAGAGTTAATTTTTCTAGTAGCAGAAACTTCCCTTTAAGCATCAAAATATTTTTACATTAACCACTTTGGTGAAAACATTGCTCTGCTGTGTTATACATTTTCCCAATCTTTGAAATAGAGTAGAACAAACATTATTGAACTAATTGTTGACAAAAGTTAGTTTAGAGCTTTTACCTGCAGGCAGCTGTTCACCAACATGTTTGTGGATTACAGGTGTGTGGATATATGATACTCTCATCTGTACCCCTCAGGGAAGTCAGATGGGATTTGGGGTGGCAGAGCCCCCTGGATCAGTTGCTTCAGGCTATTTTCCCCAGCATATCATCTAAACAGGTTCATTCTCCATGTGTATTTGTTTGACTTGTGAAAGATCTAGGAATTGCTGTATTCTGAGAGATTCTGACAGGCCCCTGGGATGGGTCTCCTTCTTGGGTCAATAGAGGGCTTTTTACAGTTACTCTTGAACCAGTTTCCTCAGATGACTACTGCTATTTGTCCTTTGTGGCATTCTTTTTTTTCTTTGCTGGTGGCTGCCATTGCTGCTATTGCCTCTCCTGTCTCATTTGCTGTCTTATTTCACACAGGCATTATGCAGGGCCAACTGTGTTTGAGTGTAGTTGCCTTGGGCAGTCGAATTTGGCCATGGCTGTTGACACTGCTGTCTTTTTAACGCAATCTTGTCTCCATGTGCCTAGGATAACTTAGGATGCCATGTCAGAGATGGTCTTTAAAAATATTTCTTACCTTAAAAATATTTTATTTGCTAGCTCTGTATTCCTAAGGTTAATTGTGATGTGTGTATATATGTGTGTGTATTTATACATATAATATATATGTATGCATTATATATGTATATGTATGTATATAATCTCAAGAAGACTATTAAAAATTACTAGGTGACAACATCACAATGCAGAATTTTAGTGAAGAAAGGAATATTTAGTACACACACACACCCTATATGGGAGGGGAAAGGTGAGAGAGAGAGAGAGAGAGAGAGAGAGAGAGAGAGAGAGAGAGAGAGAGATTCAGAAAACATGGAGGACAGCTAAACCCTCTTTCCAAACCCAAACACACTTCATAAAGGTCTGTTGATCAGTTGTCATACTTTCTTGACAAATGGTCCCTTGTTACCATTCTGAAACCAAATGTCCTTTTGGTCAGATAACTGGTGTTAGCCAACAAGGCATTTCTAATGCTTTTGTGTTCTTATGAAGGTGTGGACCACTTCCAGCATTGTAAATGATAGAGAAAAATACTCAATGAGCTATACAAAATCCTAATAGCGTCATCCTGGGGCAGTCTAGCTCAGAAATTAAAAACAACATCTTCTAGTCTGACGTGGGATTGAATTCTGGTTCCAGTACATACTAAGTCTGTGCATTGGACAAATTTCTTAATCTCTCTGGGTCCTAGTTTTCTTACTGAGTTTTAGTGATGATGAAATGAGAAAATGTTTCTAATATCTCTGGCTTGTAGATTGTAATATCTCTGGCTTGCAGTCTCTGGTATGTAGTAAGTAATCACTAAGTAGTATCATTTATGTTGTTTCATTGTCATTGTTAATTATACATGTATGTACATATACATATGTATGTGTGTATGTACCTCTGTCTCGATGTGGATAAGTTAATGATTAATGACAAGACTTAACTTTGGAAATATAATAAAAAATAAGATATAAGTATTATATTTTTGTCATTGGCTAAAATTTGAGTCAGTCATCCCCTTTCTCATTAACTAGTGTAACATATGACAAGTTCTAAGACAGGCTTAAATGGGCTAGAAATACTCTGGAGTTATTTTATTCCTACATATCTATGCTCTTTACTGTGTGGCCTCATATTCTTTGCCAGGCCATTGCTAGTAGGTGCTTTTAGTCAGACAATTGTTCTGGTGTACAGTTGCTCTATAGTTTATAGAGTTTCTGCCCCTTACTTTATGAAAAAGGCAGTAGTATGTTATTTATATTTTATTGGACATCTATAGGATTTTCCCCTATACCTTACATTTCTCAAAGCAAAAGAAAACACGATAGCTGTGTTTTGAGACATCTGTCCTTCCTAACATCCCCAGGGACATCTTCAAGAGGGCAGCCATTGCCCTGACCACCCACCATCTGCTGCTGCTGCAAACCATGTGTGTTCAGTAAAAGAAGTCAGGCTCTGGTCCCTGTTCACGCAACCGGAAAGAATTACTCCCAAACTCACAATGAAACCCATCTTGATAAACAGTGAGGGCAACTCTTCTTGGGCTCCCTGGAAAGTACTGACATTGCTGTGGCCGGAATCTAGGAAGAGACAGGCCCTGGAAGGAGAAATAGGAGCAGCTTTAACTTACCTGATGCCGCCGACACCTATAGGAATGCAGGGTGATGGCTGAGTAGGTGAAGTCTGGCTGAGTACATACTGAGAAGAGAGGGGGAATCTAGGGGATACGAGTAAGGGGGAGAGCCCTATGCTCTCTTTTAGGTATTTCTCCACTCAAAGATGGTTGGGAGAGTCCACAGAAGCCCCCCTGTGGTGTACTGATGAAGGAGAGGAATAAAAGTGAGGGTGGGAGGGGTAAGAAACTCTACCTGGACCCTTTTTTTCCTATGAAAAAAACACTGTTATTTGTATGGGGGATTTGTGGAACGGAAGGGGTATTATTACTCATAGGATACTGGTAAAATTCTGTTTCACCTAAGCAAGGATTTGGGAAAAAAATCTCAATCCCTGTGGTAAAGGCAGGTATATATATCCTGGATTCAGAAGTAATCCAGAGGGGTGGTGCTGCTGAGAAGGCTGCACCCCCAGGACTCAGTGACGCATGCTTGTCTGAGACTGAGGACTGGTCAGAACAACAGAGAGAATGCCCTCCCTTCCTCCACTTCAAACCAGGTTAACAGAAGTAGGCAGATAAAGAGAAAAAGAACAATTGGAACAATTAAAGAAATATCAAGAGTTTAATTCAATCATATCAATAATCACACTATGTGTGAATGATCTGAGAACCCCAAATGAAAAGTAGAGATGGTCAGATTGGATTCACAAAAGCAGAGCAAACTCTACAGTTCCTATAAAAACCCATGTTAGATGTAAAGACATAGGTTAAAAGTAAGAGAATAAAAAAAGCATATGCTATACAAACATTAGGCAACATTAAGCTGAAGTCATTTTATTCATATCAGACAGAATAGAGTTCTGAAGAAGGACTGTTTTCTGGAATAAACAGGGATATTAAATAATTATAAAGAATTCTACTCTCTAAGTGGAAGTAACCATCCTAAATATTATGATACAAAAACTGAAATAGTTGAAAAGTAGAATCAACAACTTCACAGTTATAGTTGAAAACGTTAATGCTCCTTTTTCAGTAAATGATGGAACAATCAACATTATCAGCCAACATGACCTAGTTGGCATTTTAGAATATTTCTCCCGAGAGCCCCTCACTCTGTAGTTCACAGGGAACACTCCCCAGAAGAGACTATTTGGGCTACAAAACAAACAATTTAAAATAATAGAAATCACTGAAAGTATGTTCATGAATCATAATTAAATTAAACCAGAAATCAGTAACAGAAAGATACCTGGAAAATCCCCAAATATATGGAAATGAAAGAACACATTGCCTAAGAGAAAGTCTTAAAGGAATTGAAGAATACTTTGAATTAAAGGAAATCCAATTTGTGAGATGCAGCTATAACACTACTTCAGGGGGGACTTAAAACATTAAAGGTTTATATCAGAAAAGAAGAAAGGTCTCCAATTGGTAAGAGAAGCAACCATTAAAAAAAAGCAAGAAAAAGAAGAACAAATTAAAACAATAATAACTATAAAAGCAAAAATTGATTGATGAATCTGAAGTAGAAAAGTAATTCATACATAGCGAAACAAAAGATGTTTCTCTGAAAGGACTGATGAAATTAATAAGCCTCTAGCTAGAGGGACCAGTCACTGAGATGGTCTGGAAACAGTGCATCCCAGGAGCAGTGAGTGTACCTCGAGTGCCCAGATGTGGTTTTAAATGCCATTATTCAATAAAAGAACCCAGAACTTCTTGGAAAGTAGTTGAAGTAGTTCCAAGACTGGGCAGGGAATATACAAGGTGAAACCGGTGAAAATTGAAGAGGAAACAAGACATTTCCATGATCTCCAAGTATCCTTCCCTAAATTGATCAGTTACAAAGGCAAAATAGTAACTTTACTGTGGAGAAAACTGACAGTACCTTAATCAGGGGATCCAGGTTAACATCACCAGTAACAAGACATTAACATCATGTTCCCTTGCCCCAGGTGGATATACTGAGAAATCAGATAGCTTCTATGGCATTCTTCCCCCAAATCCGTAAAAGTCTGAGTCCAATTGTGAGAAAACATCAGACAAACCCAAATCGAGGGATCATCTACAAAATACTTTGCGGCTGTGTTTTGAAGGGATTCAGGGTATAAAAGATAAGGAAAGACTGAGGAATAACCACAGATCAGAAGAGACCAAGGAGAAAGGACAACTAAATGCAATGTGACATCCTGGAAGGAGCCCTGGAGCAACAACAACAAAAAGCAATAATGGAAAACTGATAAAATTAGAATAAAATCTGTAGTTAGTTAATAGTATGGTGGCAGGATCCTGTTTTTGGCAATCGTACTAGAGTTGTGTATGTTGTCGGCATCAGAGAAAGCTGGGTGGAAGGTCCATGGGAGTTCTCTGCAGTCTTCACGGCTCTTCTGGAAATCTAATGCTTATTTAAAAAGAAATAGTTTGGAGAGCTTTTAATGAAATCACCCTGAAAGAAAGAAGTAAAGTCTCCTGTGTGCTACAAGGGAACAGTGCAGACACCCTTATATGATAAATGAGGCTTGAATACGCTGGTTATTTATGGACATCTAGCATGCTGCCTGGGCCCCCTGGGATTCTCTGCACTCTTGGGACTGGAGTCTGAGAATTATAGTGACAGGGCGGTCTGACTTAACGCCTTTGAAAATATCTTGTTTTCAGGGGGTGCACTTTACATCTTTCTGTATCTCACTTTGGCTTTTTATCCCATCTCAACTGGGTCTTGGAAGTGATGATGACCTTAAATTCTTTTTTTCAGAGCTGATTTTCTTTATCCTCCTGAGAGAGGGATAATCTGCCCCCTGCTCCCATTTAAAAATTGAATTTTCAGGCATGTATGGTCACTCCAGTTCTCTTTTGCTTTCATCAGGCTGTTTCACACATTTACGGCACTTTCTGGACCATTGAAGCACGTGCATGTTTGACTTCAAGCAAATGTAACAAATTACAAAACTTATGGTTTTTGCTCATGATCTTTGCTAGTCAAAGCTCTTTTCCAGTCTGACCACAAATCCTAATCTTGCTTTTGGAAGCTGTGGCATGCACAGACACAGGCATGCACACACGCACATGCACACACACACACAATTTTCAGGCAGGGTATGTCAACTTCCCAGATGCCTGGTGGTCACACAAGATAGCAGCTGCACGGACTGTCTTAATGCAGGTCGGTCGCACCCAGAGGACCCATTTGGGGTTGCCATGCCGCCTGCTGCCCAGTGTAAAGTCTCCCCAGATCTGAGAAGCTTGTTTTGTGCAGTGACACACTCCTGTAGCACTAAAAGCTTTCAACACTGGGGGAACTTCTCCAATCACTTGACTTAATGCTCCTTAGACAGGACTTAGCAACATCAGTCTGCTGATTCTTGAACCCAAACTGAGCCTGGCAAGGCCACATTCTCATCCGAGAGAAAGCCGAACTGGACTCTGGGAGCTCGTTATTTGCCTCCAACTTTCTGGCATATGAACAAGCCCTTTTGCCTACACATTTTTCAGCTCTTTCTCTTATTCTGAGTTAAACCAATTTTGTGCATGTTATGCTTTTAATAGACTGAATCTATGCGTGTAACTTTTAGATTGTGTCATCTGTTAGAATATCCCCGTATCACATCTGTTCAGTGGGTATTAAGAACCCGGCAAATTTTTATAGGGCTAGCTTTCTACATCTGAAGCCAACAGTAGTTCTTCAATGAGATTGTCAGAATTGCTTACAGAACTTTAAAGATGTACATATGCCAAGACTTGCTGGTGGAAACTTGGAGGCCCCTATATTTCCCCAAATTTCTACAGAGATTTTGAAAAGCAATTTCAGGTAGGAGCCTCAGATTGCCAAGAACTTTGACTCATATATGTTAATTTTTCTTCATATTCCTTTTATGTTGTTGTTCATAAGTTTGACTGTTCTGCTTAAGACTGTCCTAAACAGGGCAGGGATTTTTACCTGTCATAAAAATCTCAGCTGCAACAGAGTACCTTCTGGTAACATTCAGCACCTGCCAGGGATCACTGAGGTTCCTAATGGGCCTCTTCATATCTTAGGAGTAGGGAAGAGAAGAAAGGTTTGGAACCAGTGTTCTAAAGTTTTTTGGCATGTGTGTATGTGACTTAAGATCCCAGATTATTTTCCATAATAGGACATGGGCCTTGGCTGATTTTATCTGCATTGTAAACCACCCCACCAAGGGCCCCAAACAGGCTGAATGACTTTAAGAAAGGAGTGGGACTTGAGCCCAAACTTGGTTTTTGAACATCATCGTAGGGTCTACTCTGACTGGGTCAATTGGAAGAATGTAGATGAAAATCACCATGAACCTCACTTGACTGTCATCTCAGCACGACCCCGAGAGTCATCTGACCTCACCTCTGAAGGGCAGGCCATCATTTTTGGCATAATTTCTTATTACGGTAACTTATTTTCTACTAGATCATGATAGTTTTCTTCTTTATCTTGGAG
Source organism: Solenodon paradoxus (assembly GCA_004363575.1). Classification (NCBI taxonomy): domain Eukaryota; kingdom Metazoa; phylum Chordata; class Mammalia; order Eulipotyphla; family Solenodontidae; genus Solenodon; species Solenodon paradoxus. Next base: position 5,250 of record RJWH01009564.1, on the reverse strand, counting down.
GAAGAAAGAGCAAGAAGTGGTATTTGAATGGACTAAGGTTCTAATCCTCATATAGGCATTTACTGGATGGTTTGCCCTTGGACAGGAACAAAAGTCTCATATTCATCATCTGCAAACCAAGGGGAATTCTGTTTTTGGTGGTTGTGGTAAGGCTAACATAGTCCCATTTTACCAATAAACCAAAGCAGGGAGGAAGTAAACTACTGACTCCAGGTCCTACTAGGTTTGAACTCGGATGGTCTGACAGTATTCAGAGTCTTCCCACTCAATCCTCCGGCATACAGCCCTGCAGAAGCCAACATATACTTCCTTCTCACCTGTCTCATGATGGCCCAGTGTCGAGGTTCTTGCAAATAGCATCACTCAGGCAAAGAGAGATTTGCCTTGTTTTCATCATGTTTATGGATAATGGCTCTCTGCCCTAATAGGAGGTATTCATAGTTTCTGTTTCAAAAATTAAAATGAATGGTATAACAACAAATTAATGAATGGGTAAAATATTTAATAAATAAGATAAAAGTGGAGAAATTCCCAACGGAGTATCTGGAACATAAACTTTCCATAACTGCGTATCTCTTTCTTTTCCTCCTTCCCCCTCATTTGTCCTTAGTTTGATCTGTTATTTCCTTCCCCTAGAAACTGATGTCACAATTCTTCACATGACATTATACTTAATATCGATCAGGTGTTTTGATGAGCACTGTGCTTAGTTTGAGTGCTGCAGTTGAAGTGTTGTTGAAGAGTGACATGAAATTAGAAAGGATAGAAGTTACTTTGGATGACGGAATTGGGTCTCAGATGTCAGGATAAAATGACAGACTGCTTCTAACAATATGAAGTATAATGGGACTAAATGTAAGGTCTTGTGATGGGGTCCAGAAAATTAACTCTATGAGTGCAGAGTTGGGGATAGGTGTGGATTAGCACAAATCTAAAAAAAATACTTGGGAGCTGAAATTGAGAGTTGTATTGGTTAGGGCACAGACTCAGTTACTGTCATAAAGATCTAAAATAAATGACTTGAAAAACTAACAATTTGTTTCCCTCTTACAGTATAGGTGAAATGGCAATATTATATTTCATCAATAAAAGTTAATATCTTCTAGAACAGGGATTGGCAAACTTTATCTGAAAACGGTCAATAGTAAAAATTTTAGTGATATATGATCTCTGTTGCAATTATTTTGTGTTTACATTTATAGTCCTTTAATAATGTAAAAACCATTCTTAGCCTATGAGCTATCAAAAAATATCCTGTACCCAGGCCTATACTTGATTGAGCAAGTATAGAACAAGATGATGATGAGCCTTAAGATGAACTATAATTTCTTCAGAATTCATGATCAGGATTGGGTAGAGATTCTGGATGACTACACAAGAGCAATGATAAACACATGTTTTTAGTCTGAAGAAATTAAGACTTAATGATATGATGATGGTCTTTAAATATTTGGAAGACAGTTGGTTAGAAGAGATACTTTTTCTGTATGTATCCAAAGGAAGAACTAGAATCAATGAGAGGACACTCTGGGAGACAGACTGTCCAGCATAAAATAGGACTTTCTCATTATTAGTTATTGTTTATGGAGTCCTTATTGTGGGCACTGATAACACAATACATAGACGGTCTCACTTTATCCTCAGCAACTCCATCAAATAGGTACCACTCTTATCTCTACCATACAGAGGGGACAAAGAAGCTTTAGAAGGTCATATAACCAGGGATACTGATGCTGATGCAGCCATGAGAACTACAGCTCTCTATTGCCTACTTGCATGCAAAGTTAATGAGATGAAATATGTAAATAACTTGGTAATGTCAGGGACATCAATGTATTGCTGCTGGTTATAATTATTATTGTAATTTCTAGAAAGCACTAGGTTTCTCATCATGGTGATTGTATTAGATTGTTGTGTTTACTGTAACAGAAATTCTGTGGCTTAAAAAAATATTTTTGCTTAGAGTTATCCAGGCCAGAAATCTGAAATCAGTATCACTGGACTAAATTGGAGGTGTTGGGAGCACCGTGCTCCCTTCAGAGCCTGTAGGGGAAAATCTGCATCTTCCGAACTCTCGTGGTTGCAGGTTTCCTTGGCTTGTGGTTGCTTCCAGTCTAGGCCTCTGTTGTCACTTTGCCAGTTGCCTCCTTCTCATAAGGATGCCTGAGCACATTTATGGCTCCCAGATAATTCAGAATAATCTCCCGATCTCAAAATCCTTAACTTTATCACACCTTTTACCATGTAAGACAATATTCACAGTTTCCAGAGATTAGGAAGTGGATATCTTTGGGAACCATTATTTAATCCACCACAATGTTATTTAAGTGTAGACTGGTAACCACATTTTTTAATTTCCACTGCTAGGAAATACAAGTTAGAGCATGTTGTGCTTTATTGGCCAATCATAACATCTGTCTTCCCTAGTGGTATTTTCTTTTTGTAAAGAGAACATATTAGACAATAGTTAATTTTTTTCAGATAGTCTGACACTGTTTATTGAATAATATAATCTTTTCCCCAATGATTTAAAATTCGGTTTTTACCATTTATCTGCACATAACAAACACTGTGCTTGAATTGTATATCTGTTTCTAACTTAACTCAGTAGTTTCACCAGTTTTGTAGGTTTCTGCATTTGGGCTATACTGTTTTATTTACTATAGCATTGAAGTATGTATTTAGAGTTGATAAATTCAGTCCTATTTTATTCTTTCTCAATTTTCTTGACTAATGGTTCTCTGCTCTTTTCTTTCTCAGTGTATATTTCAACTTAAAAAAATCCTATTATTGGGCATGTCCTGGTGGAGCAGTGCCTCCTGCCAAGCAAAGTCCACATGCATACCAAGGACCCAAGTGATGTCCCAGGGCCGAGGGGAACAAACAAGATAAACAATTTTAAAAAAATGCTTCTTCCTCTTTTCTCTTCCTATCTGCCTACCTATTCACCTTTATTCCTGCCTGCATCTTTCCTTTAAAAAAATCCTTATTATTTTAATGTGGTCTTCAAAGATAGACAATAGACGGACTTGTCTGTCTTCCATAATGATTCTCTCATGTTTTCAATTTGAGTAATTTTACCCATCTTCATTGAAATTTTCCAAATTTCTTGTTAAAATCATACTGAAAATATGCATTATATATTATATATAATTATGTATAATATTCATATATAATATGTAAGAAGTAATATAACGTATTAATCAAGCAATGATAAATCAATTAAATATATGAATATAATGAGGTAATAATATACAAATAACATACTACATGTACTTAAATATATAATTATGTATGATATATAATTTATATAATATATAATATTATAATATATTAAAATATATTTGAGTGCCTTCTTAACAAACTAAGCTTATAATCACATTATCTCTCATTTTTATACTTACTCCTACATTGTTTTGCTTTGTTTCAAATTAAGTTTTCCTATATAACCTATCTTTTCCTTTAGAGAATTCTTTGTTTTGGTTTATTTTTTCTTTGGCTTCACTAGATCTTTAAGTAATTAAAAAAAATGTAATGAAGCGATATTTTGGTGGTGCTTTTTCTGTCTTTGAACATGCCTTTCTTTTCCATCACACGTAAGAGAAATTATAATTTGGCAACTGCTAGAATTCTTGAGTTACAATGAAATGCCTTTAGAATTCTATGAGAGTTGTGCCATGTCCTTTGGCACAGCGTTGCAGAGAAGTACCATGTCAGTCTGAGTTTCTTTCCTTTTAAGCGGTCTGGTCTTCCCAATCTAGTTGTTTGTCTTTGTTGTTGGGGTGTCAGTCTACATCTAGACTAGTTCTCCTTTTTGGTGGCCCTGCTCGCCACCACTCTATGGCCCCTCGTGGTCTAAGGCCTACAGTCTTTTTCAGCTCACGGACTTCTTTCTTGATAATTGTTTTTCTCATTCAGTTATGGTTTTACCTCCTTCTAGACTTCTGCTAGACTAATAACGGATATTCTGAGTCTCTCAGTTATAGCTTCTGTCTTATCTGGTTATTAAGTCTCATTGTGCCCCTGTAGTATCCCAAAATGAGCTGGGGTCATTTCCCTGTTCAGCCCAACTTTTACCGATACCAGGGACAATCCCTCACTTTCCAAAAAAGCTGTTGCTGTGTCCTACCTTCCTCTGTGAGAGACCAACCCAATTTCCAATGCCCTTTATTTACCCATGAATCGGTGCCTGTGACCCTCATCTGATCTTTGATCCTCTGAGCTTGAGGTTTTCCAGGCTTCTTTTCTGGAAAGCTATGCACTTTCTTCCTGGAGTCTTGTGTATGATCTTACCAGCATTAGTCAGCTTTTCCTCAGCCACATCCCATCTACTTGATCCCTTCTCTATATTCTTCAATGCTGTCCTTACTGATGGCTCCTTTCTCTGGTTCCAGCACTGCCACTGATGTTTTTCATCATAAAAATGTTGCTTTCATTTTGTTTTTGAGGAGTGGGAAGGAGTAAGCGTATGGGCCCAATTTTCCATCCCCCGAGAGCTCACAGCCCCAGGTGGCCTAGAAGAGGGTGGAGTGTCACCTGGGTGTCTGGGCAAAGTAACTTTTCAGCTTCTTCTAGCTCTGGAGGGCTTTCTCCAACATCTAAAGAATAAAACTGCATGATTAAGGTTTGAGAAACAACTTTTGCCAAAAACTCCAGTGAGACAGGGTTTAATCTAGTCAACAGAATAGAATGAGGTGAGACAAATGCTGTGCCCTGTTAATAAATCTTTGAAGATGTGGCAGGAGGGACTAAGCTGAAATTACAAAGTGATTCAGGTTGGTTGTTATAAAGACCATTAGAAAGTTGTGTGCAGCACAGAAGTCAAGTAAAAAGTCTCCCTTTTTAGTGAGTTTTCTGGGTTAAGAGCTGCTTTGTTTAAGGGAAGCCGATGGACCTGAATCACCTTTCAAATTCTCTGATAGCCTCAGGATAATATGATTAGGAAACCTTGGTTTTTGTGTTGTTAAATGAGGAATAAACAGTAGCAGGGGATAAATTCCCTAGGGTAAAAAGCTTGTTTCCACCCAGGTTTACCAATGACATTTTTTAAATGTGAGGAGAGGCTGGTTTTATCAGGAACACTTTCTCCAAGTCTTTAAAAATGGAAAGGAGACATCTTTCATCTCTTCTTCATGGGGGAAGAATAGAGTTTCACCCTTTCTCAAGGACAGTTGGAGGCTGCTCTAGCTCTCAGCATCCAGGGAGACCCCTCCACATCCCCTGGCAACCCCCTCCTCCAGTCTGGGAGGG
>RJWH01009563.1:0-21867 GCA_004363575.1 Solenodon paradoxus | reverse complement strand
GCCCAAACCTGGGATTTGAACAGAGGAGTATGAGGCTTGTTTTTTGGAGGTAATTAACCTAATTACTACTCCACTAGGGTGCGCCTCTTTAACTTTTACTTTTTTTTTTTTTTTTAAAGAAAGGTTACAGGCAGGAACCAAGGTGAGGAGCTGAGAGGCAGGCAGGAAGAAAGGAGGAAGTATTTAATTGTATTTAGTTTAGTTGTTGTTCATCTTGGTTGTTCCTGTTGACCCCTAATGTGAACCCAAGACCATTGGATATAAATGGACTGTGCCTACCCTCTACTTCAACAGTACGCACCAAGTTGTCATGCTGTCTACACAGCCTGAGCGGTGTACCAATAAGCATTTTTTCACTCGGGGTTGGGGGGACCTTTGAAACCTCACTACTTCCCCAAAATTAAAAGCTAAAATAGCTATTTATAAAAATGGGAGGAAAAAATTTAAAAAGCCTGGAGAATATTTTGGATTACTAATGGTCTTATGTAAGCTTATATTTCCATTTGAAAAACAATATAACAAGTATGTTTTCCTGAAAAGACAGGCAAATGGAAACATCTAAAATGAAAGTAAGACTATAGCCTATCTATAAATTCACAAATTTTAAACAAATTAGATCAGTTTGTAATTAGCAGAAAAGGAAGGACAATGAGACAGTTTTCGAACTCCAAGAAAAATGCTCAGTGGCAATAGAGCTTCTTATTTCCATTCTAGGTCAGTTACAATTTCTAATTTGCTTTTCAGAATAATACAAATTGGACTAAAATTTGTCTCAGACTCAGAAAAATAGTTTTTCTAACTATCTGCAAGTTAACACTGGTCTCATATCTTAAGCTTATTTCCAATTTCAAGGAACCAACAGCTGAATCTAAGTTAATCTTCTTAAAATTAGGGCCCACAAATGACTTATCACTTCAGATAGCTCCATATAATGTAATTCGCATAGATTACTATTAAATCTCATTTAACATTCATTTTAAGCACCAAGACTGAAACTAAATACTGAGGATTATGAACCTGTGCTAAAAACACTTTTATAACCCAAACTTCTTAAATCTGAGAAATGCAAACAAATTTATGATTTTAAAATTGTTTATAAATATGGACTCATCGAAGCATCCTATGAGTCCTTTTTTATTAAACAACTTCCAACAAAAAGGTCTGACATAAGGTATAACGTCTTTGCTATGAGAACAGAAAGATCATATAGAGAATTTAAACAGTTCATTATATGTGAGTGATTTATCTATAGCTACTTTTTTGTGCAATCAGCATTCAATAAAGGGATTGTACTTCTTATGACACATTCATTGCTCTAAGATCACACAATACTACGTAAAAAATTAATGTTTTATTATTAGCTTGGAAGATTATTAGATTGTGCTGTTAAAGCCCCAAGCTGATATAGTAACTTACCAACTGGACTGGTAGAAACTCGCTGGGAAGGTGGTCTGAAGCCAGGTGCCTTGGAGTTGTCAGGGTGCACATTTTCCAAGTGCCCAAGTACAGAGTTACCCAGGAATGCTGACTGGACAGTGAACGAGGCATCTGCAGCAACTCGTGAAGACAGTGGACCATCTCCCCAACCTTGGTTAGCTGGCACTTGACTGCTATCAAAAAGACTACTGAAGTGATTGAAAAGTGTGGCTGGGCCAAATGTAGGCGGCAAAGATTTATTTGCCGGGTTAATGTGCATCTGAGAACCATTCATAATGTTCATGGCTGAAGAAAGCTGCACTGCAGCTGGTGGGCCTTGAGGTGGTGTTAAAGGAACTGGATTTGTAACAAAAATAGATGGGGGATCCTGGTGTATAGTTGCATTTGGTACCACTGAATAAAAAGAACCTCTGGGCTGCATTCGATGAGAAACTCGAGGCGCTGGTACAGCTAACTGAGGTAAATTATTGGTATCCTGATTATCAGCAGCAACCAATCTGGGTGATGCCAAAGTCAATGGAGCAGGTTCAGAGTTAGAAGCAAAAGGCATTGACATAGGACTTAAATCAGAAACGCTGGACGGCTGTGCCTCCTCCTGTGTGTTACTGGAGGGAGGAGTGGGACTACTGGATGAATGAGTTTCTGGGGCTCCTGGGGTGTTGCTGGCAGAGCTACTGCAACTGTTTGCAGTTGAAGATGGGGCACACAGATTTGTCATGGGCTGGTCCTGTGATGATACTTTTTCTTTGGGGGGTGGCATGGCAGAGAAAGACTCCATCTTCTGAGAAGGAAGTTGTACTTGAGGTGTATTTGCAGGCAGAAATGTAGTGGGAACTTGCCCACTAGTGACAGGAGCAGAGGAAACAGAAGGCAGGGAACTACAAGTGCTAGTTACAGAAGAAATCACTGTGGCTGGAGGACTTGTCTTAGGCACACAAGCAAACAACTGCTTTCTGACTGATGAAGGAGTCCGGGTATTAGTCACACACAGTTGCTGACTAGCAGCAACTACAGAAGAGACAGTAATAGGACAACTGGCAGTAGCTAATCCAGCAGACTCTGAGGGTAAGACAGTCCCATTCTGGTTCGATAGACGGCCTGTATTATTATGCTTTGGAGAGCTGTTTGTGTTTCCAGGATTCACAGGTCTCACTGGGAATGGTCCCCATGTGTTAGGAGAAGGTGAAAACGTTCCTCCAAACTGAGCCATGGGTAAGCGAGGATGTCGAATCTGTTGCATAGTTTGTGCAGCCAGCAGGGCAAAGTGAGGGTGGGGATAAGCTAAGGGCAGAGAAACTGGGAAAGAAGAACGTACATTTGTTGGCACGTTCTTATTAAGTTTATTAGTGGACTGGAACGTAGATAATGTTGTTGCCTGTGAAGTTACAAGAGTTGGAGCACCCAAGGGAAATGTATTTTTACTGGAAGCTGTTGTGGAGCCTACTCCAGATGAGAAGTTTGCGTGAATGGATTTAGTGCTGGCAGGTGTTCTGATATGATTTTTAGGAATCAAGTCTTCCAATTCCTTAGCAGGATCCTGAATAAGTGCATTGATAAGTTGAACTGCATATCTTGTTGATTCTGTACCACCTCTGGGGATAAAAACAAAACAAAAACAAAAACAACATTAAAAACAAACTAACATACTAGGTAATCTTAACCACGAAATAAAATTCTTGATTGTATAAAGTATGCTTATAATAAAATTTAATTTTCACACAGAACTAGCAATATAGATTTTCCACAATCACCTTATTGTGATCATTCTCTCGCCATTCTTATCTTTTTGTTTATCCACATCAATATGGGCACCAGTAACATCTTGTATTGCAGTGATGTTGCACCCTCCTCTTCCCATTATCCTGGAAACAACTGAGGCTGGAACAGACAATTTCTTTGATCTATAAAATTAAGACACACAGAGCATATGAAATCAGGTGTCTTTGAACAATAAATGTTTTTATTAAAAGATCTGATGTCTTAACAGTGGTAAAGGACTTTTGGTAATTTGATGGTGGGTGTGGTGTACTGTGATATATTTCATGAGTGGTGAACCTAACACATATGGGTTTATATTATTTTATAAATCAGTGTTAACTAAATAAATACTGGAAAAAAGAAAGATGTTTTAGTATGTTTATGGGCATGTTCAAATATTTCTCAATCCTAACAACTCAACAGAAGTTTTTATTTTAGAAAATGACCTCTTAGCCTACAAAATTTAATTTAGTAAAGGTAAAAATTGTCACTTAAAACAAAAATTATATTTTAATTACTATCATTCAAGTCAGCCCAAAATATCATATGTCAACAAAACTGCAATGATAATATGTTATTGACTCTAAATTAAAATAATGCATACCATATTGTTAAATTCCAATGCTGGATTGTAGAGGTTAGCTTATCAATATTAATAACTTACATTAGATTACATTTATCAATAAAAATGAAGTCTCAGATGTGAACAACAAAAAAAGTAACTCACAAGTGTAGCCAGAGAGAAGACTAGAGGCTGATCTTGGTATGTGACAAGATTTCCTGGCTATCACACAAAATTATCAAGGCAGTCCAGCGTTTGCTGGTGGAACTAGTTCTCATCATTAAAGCAATACCAGATGAGATCAACAACCATTATTTTGAAACAGTCATCACTGGGCCCCAGGAATCTCCTTTTTGAGGGAAGGAACTTCAAATATGAGCTATTCCTTTCAGAATACGCAGTGGAAGCCACTCAAATACACTTAATGATCATAATTTATCTTTGTGGCTCATCCCGGCAGCGTAACAGTTGCCTCCAAAGAAGTGCAGGCCACATACCCCTGGGTTCGATTCCGGGTCCAGGGAGAAACAATCAATGTGAATAACTAAGTGAAAACAGAGTGCTTCTTCCTTCTTTCTCTTCCTGCCTGCCTGCCTACTTGCCTTCATTCCTGCCTTAATCTTTTCTTTAAAAGAAAAAAAAAATCTTCTTAATATCAACAAGTTGGGAAGAATATACTTAAAAGCTAGAATATGGACTAGGCTATATGCCATGAATAATAAAATTAAATTGAGCTGACATTCAAGTATGGATTACCGCCCCAGTTTTGCCAAGACTTCCTTTTTTGGTTGGTATGTGATAGGTAACAGTTTTTTACATTACAGAATAAAAACTCAGATATCTCAGCCCTTTGATTATTAAACACATATTAGGAATTCTATGTCTTATCCAGATTCCCTGCTGTAAAGCATAAACAGAGGCTAGAAATATCATTTGGATTGTTTAAAACATTTAAAAGCAGTGGCTCTTTTCTGTTTTTACTCATTTCCCCCCACCATTTGAAGTACAAAGTGGTATGAATGAAGTTAGTTGTCAGGGTTAGCTGAGGGTGTGTGGGTGTTTTCTTTTCGTTTTGCTTTTTTTAAGGGGGAGATCAGTTTTATTTCTATTTTATGAACTCCCTTTCCCTTTTTATGGTGATCTAATTGCACTGGTTAAAAACAGCTAACCTGTTCTATACAATATGCTTTCTAACCAAGACTATATCTAAATACTGTAGATGAACAAGTTTGATCCAAAATGGGACCACTAAATAAACATCCTAATCCTCAATAATAACACTAAGACTTTGCTATTAAGTGTGGAATCTTCCCTTAAAGAAGCTTGTGACGTTTTTGTGTGGAACATCTAGAAATGTCTAAATACCTTATCCTAATAAAAATTTTTTTGTTATTTGAACGAGAACTCTTATTATGTCATATAAAATATGCATAAAAACTTTCAATATTGCATCCAGTACTGCTTTAGCCTACTCTGGATTTAGAACGGAACTGCGGTTTAAAATAATAATATGGTCTGAGAGTTAAAAAGATAACGTTTTTCTTACCTCCGTACAACTTCTTTCCACCCTTCTTCTCTTTTTTGCCCCCTTTTAGGGCTCATCAGATTCAACTTTATGTTTGGAGAGCTTAATGGCAATGATACAGACTTGTAGCTAGTTGACAAAGAATTAGGATTCACTTCACCTTCAAGTCTGAAAAATAAGAATTAAGTTCAATAAAAGGTAAATATTAAGATAGAAGCTGAAGAAACAATTCTTTTATAGACGGTTATGCCAAAATATCTGAATTAAAATTTGGCACATCAAATTATCAATAATTAAGGGAAACATTTTTAACATTAAAATGGATCAGTCATTAAAAGTTAAGACTACAAGCAATAAAAATAAATTATAATCAAGATATGCCAATATTTTCCATTTTAAAATTGATTCGTTAAAAACTTATAATAATCTCTTCATAATTAACACACCATTATGAGGATACTGGTGAATTTGTTTTGACTACTGAAGAGAGATAATGAAGTGAATTTAAATTAACACAACTTATGCTTGGATAATGTACTTCAAATTCTTATGCCAGGCATGAAAAAGGAAAGGTGGATATAGAGTTGAGAGATCAGAAAAATTTACCGTGTTTGAGTTTTGGAAGTGGCAGTACCCGCCTTTTCTTCTTGGGAATGGAGTAGCAGTGAGGGGTATCTTTTATCATTAGAAGAATTCACATCCGCAGTGAAATTTAACTCTTGGCTTTTGCCACCACTACTACTCTCACTGTTGCAATCTGTGCTGTCCAAATTATCTGAATCACTATTCCCACCTGCACCACCACCTCTGGGTTCTCCGTTTATTTTATTTTTATCTGCCTTTTGCTGTGCTAAAGATATATGTTGTTCCGGTAATATTAAATGTGCAGTGGGAGGGGTCTCCTTTGTTTTGTTCTTCTTATTTTTCCGATTGGTGCTGGGGGTTGTTACCACATTGGCTCTTTTTTTCCCAAACGCATTTGTAAATGTTGCAGATGTTGCAGAGATTCCAATCGTGGTGGTGGTGGTTGCACTAGGAGGTTCTATTGGAACGTCTTGCTCCACTGAAATTATCAAAAAGGATAAAAATCACACTGAGCGTTATAGTTCTCAAAACAAATCATTACTTCATATAATTCAGTCCCTTAGGTATTTTCCTTTTCTATTGCAGAATAAATATATTATGATATTTTTATGTCTAATTTGATATAAAACATATATACCGTAGCGCACCCTGGTGGCTCAGGCATTAAGAGGTTGGGGAAGGCCATGTAAAGCCGAAGGACCTGGGTTCACGATCCAGGTACAAGCAAATCAACATTTTGGAACAACCAAAATGAACAAATAAATAAAAATGCTTCTTCTTCCTTTATCTTCCTTCCTTCTTGCCTGTCTTCCTCTTTAAAACAAAACAAGGTGCGCCCTGGTGGACCAGCAGTTAGGTCAATCCTCTCCAAAGGAGTAAGCCATATACCCCTGGGTTTGAGCCTCAGCCCCATGGGGAAGCAACCAATGTGAACAACCAAATAAAAATAAAATAAAGTGCCTTTTCCTCCTCTTCTGTCTCTTCCTGTCTACCTGACTATTTGCTTTCATTCCTGCCTGCACTTTTCCTTAACAAAACAAAAACAAACATGCATCATTAACATCTAAAATGCTGGTCTCATAACTTATTGAAAATCACAATATAGTTTGAATTTAGGAAAAATTTCAAATAATGTTTTAGAATTGGAATTTAAGTAGGATAAAGTCATTTGCCTACTAAAAGCACTGCCAGACTGTACAATAAACTGTTTGAGAGTAATAAACCCTCACCTCATACAGCTTTAAGCCTGAACCTTAGCTAAATATTTATTAAGAAAATGAACATCTCCCCAGTTTCCAACTGGGGGAGGAAAAGGTAGGGAAGACTCTGAAGACTAGCTAGCTCTTACTGTATTGCTTTTAGGACATATATAATGTTATACAGGGTGACTTAAATTACAACTGAACTTCTTCAAATTATGCACTGTTTTCTCCTCTCTGTATCTCCATATTGCTTTATAATGTAAAATATTTAGAAATATTTACTATAAAAGTCAAATGCTGATTTTAGATGATAGTACTAGCCTAATTAACTAAGTTAACCAAAGCAAAAAAGCACTCAAATGAAGTTGATAAATCCTGGAGAATTTTATCACTAATTTGCATAGGTCATCCTCACCATCTTCATCATTCTCCTCTTCATCTTCATCTTCTGGTAATTCTGAATTCTCCTTAGGTTTGTTTTCCTCATCTTCCTCCTGCTTCCTTTTCTGTTCCTCTTTTTTCTTTTTTCTCTTTTCTTTTCTTTTCTCTCTTTTAGCTGCAAGTGCCTGCTTTCTGCTCTCTTCTCTTGACTGCAAATAAAATAGGTCTATCATTTTACCAATAATGCAATAATTTAAAACAAAGAATAACATCTTCTAAGGGACTTGCATCTATAATATATAAAGAAATTAACAACTTGATAACAAAAAGACAATGGAGAAAGGGTCTGAATAGATTTCTCCAAAGAACATATAAATGACCAATAAACACATGCAGAGATGTTCAATATCACTAGCCATCAGGGAAAAGCAAATTAAAATAAGTGAGACACCTACTTCACACTCACTAGGATGGTTATAATAGAAAAGGATAATAACAAGTGATGGTGAGGACGTGGAGAAATTTGAACTTTCACATACTGTTGGTGGGAATATAAAATAGTACAGCTGCTTTGGAAAATAATATGGCAGTTCTATAAAGGTCAAACAGAATTATCCTAAGAAATAGGAATTCCACTCATACACATCAAAGTAAGTGCATATGTATGTATAAGTTTCCCATTAAATATATATATATATACATATATACATATATATATACTTCTATTTTTTAAAGGAAAGGTGCAGGTAAGAGTGAAGCCAAGTAGGCAGGTAAGCAGGAAAAGAGAGGAGGAAGAACCATCTCTATTTTATTTTAATTTAGTTGTCCACACTTGTTGTTTCTGCCCCAGTTCTGGGACTTGAACCCAGGTGTATGTAGCCTGTGCTCCTTTGCAGGCAATTGACTTAGCTGCTCCACCAGGGAACACCAGAAGTTATATTTTTCTCACTTTATAGAATTTTCTTAAGTATGACTTTTTTTTTAAAGAGGCAATTTTTTTTTTTTTTTAATAAGGGAGGGAGGGTAGGAAGAAAGAAGGAAGTACCTCTATTTGTTTAATTTTGATTCCCCGCCCCGGCCCTAGGTCCGTGGGCTTTTATACGGTCCATGCCTAGCATCTAACTAAGTGCCTGAGCCACCAGGGCACTCCTTGATCACTTTAAAGCTTTGCTAGTGCACATTTTGGTTAGCACTAGAAAATTTAATTTTTCTTTTCAAAAAGGGGAACATGGTAATAGTTGCTTATCCCCATAATGAAAGTCTGAAATATGCAGAAAACATACTAAGTTGCTCATATTTTTATAGGAATTATCCAAACAGGTTCATCTAAAGAATGTGTCCAGAGTTCAGTACTATAAAGTGCCTTTCTCAAAACTATAATTTATTATTTTGAGGCATAAGTTGATTATTCTTCGAAATTATTTCTCTAAATCACAGGTCAGCAAAATATGGCCTAAAAACCAAATCTAGTCAGCTGCCTATAGTTTATAGCCTGAAAGCTAAGATTGGCCTTTTTTTTCTACTTTAAGGAAAGATGCAGGGAGGAATGAAGGTGATCAGAGGCAGGCAGGAAGAGAGAGGAGAAAGAGAATTTATTTTTTATTTAGCTGTTCAACTTGGTTGTTCTGGCTGAACCCAGGACCTTGGTATGTACGTGGACTTAGCCCTACCACTACTCCAAGAGGGTGTCTCAAGATGGCTTTTATGTTTTAAATGGTTGAAAAAAGCAGTATTTTGGGCAAACTGTGGTGATCTAGTGGTCTAGTACACCCTGGAAGCAAGGCCCTAGGTTCAAGACTCAGGGCCAGGGTGGGGGAATAGCCAATGTGAACAACAAAGTAAAAATAAATGGAATGCTTTTTCTGCCTCTCTCTTCATGTCTGCACCTTTCCTTTGCAAAAAGAAAAGAAAAAGAAAAAAGTATTTCATGACATGTGAAAGTTAAAGGAAATAAAAATTTCAGTATTCATAAATAAAGTTCTATTGGAACACAGACGTACTCATTGATTTGGCTATTGCCTACAGCTTCTCCCATTCTACCATAGCAGAACTGAGTAATTATGACAGAGCCTGCAAAGCTGAAAATATTTTCAATTTGGCATTTTACAGAAAAAGTTGGTCAACACCCTATGTAAATGAGAAGGGGTTAGAGATTAAAGAGACTAAATAGTCAAAAATAATTTCTTAACTGTTGGCATAAGAACAAAATGGCTAATTTAGGGAACTGCTGACATATCCCAGGGTAGTTACACGAAAGGAAGAATTACAGACATCTAGTTCAAATTTCACTTTATTTTAAATGCAATGAAGTTTATCATGGAGATATTAAAATTCATTCAATTTCCTAATGATAAGACTTTAAGATTTATACTTTTCCCCCTATTATAAGCAATGTAACAGTCAATATTTGTATACATTTATATCTTTGAGCATATGTCTATTTACCTCAGGTTAAATTACTCTAAGTGGAATGGCTGGAATTAGGGTATATACCCTCTGTCACTGTCATGTTTCGATTCATTTGTCAAAGCACCTTCATTAATAGTTAACTAATTTACACTTATATCAAAAATCAAGGAAAGTGTTAATTTCTTCATATCCTTGTCATGAATAACTATTACCAAAATTTAAATATTAAGTTGCCAACCCAGTCAAAAAAATTTAAATCACTGTTCGTCTATTCAAGAAGTTAAGCATTCTCTATGTATTGGACATTTGTATTTATTTTTCTGTGAATTAATCATTCATATGATCACTTTTTATTCCGGTTAAAAGTTATCTTTTTCTCATTGATTTATAAGCAAACTTTTTTTCTGTTGTTAGCTTATCTCTCTTTTAAAATTGTTTTCTAAACTAAGAATTGGTGCCAAAGTTTTAGCATTTTTCAAAATCATTTTTTTCTTTTAATGAAACATCTTCATGTCAAAATATCTTTGTATTCTTAAAATAACTATTTGATCTTTGTGTTTTTTTTAAATATAACTTCTGTATTCAATAACAACACCTTCATTTTCTAGGTAAGCAGAGTAAGCCTCAGAAAAGTGATCTTGGTGGTTTTTTTTTTTTAACTTTTTTCATTATGCATACATGCTAGGACACTAGACACTAACTGATCTAATAACCCATTATAATAAATCATTTATCTAATAAACTACCCATGGTTCTGATTTGATAATACACAAATGATTTCCAATGTCCTGCTAAATTTCTTCTCAGATTTATGTTAAAAACACTCATTCATGTCACGCCTTGGAGACTAAGGTGCTAGGCTGGTGAGTGGGGCACAGACCCTATTAAGTCCAAGGACTGAGGTTAAGGACTGAGGGGTGGGAAGAACAACCAAAACAAACAAATAAATAAAAGTGCTTCTTTCTTCTCTCTCTCCCTGCCTGCCTGCCTTCTAGGTTTCATTCCTGCCTGTTTCTTTTCTTTAAAAAAAAATTTTAATGGATGGTTTGACAATATATTAATTATTTTTTTTTGAAAAAGATTTTGTTAAGATTTGGTCATATAGATGGAAAATTTATTCTAGCATATTTTCAACAATTTCTAACAATAACATTTTTTCCCCACTCACCTTTTCCAGATCAAGTTCCTTTAGAAGAATACTTGCATTTTTATTTGCTTCTGCAGCTTGTTGGTCTTTAGCCTTCACAATTGTCTCAACACACTGATGACATTTTTTCAACAGTTCCTATATTAGAAAATATAATTATATCAAAATAAGAACAAATAACATAAACAGATAAAACTTGAGCTGATGAGAACACCCAAATACAGGGGTTAAAGTTCAAAGTTTAAACAACTAAAAATTTAATAAATCGAATTAGTAAACTGGGACTAGTGATGTATCAACATTTCATAAAAATAAGGCACAATATATTAAAAAAGTTAATGCATTCTCAGAAAACTTTCTAATCAGGCTAATGACCCAGTAATGAACATTAGCATCAGTCACTGTCTCATATTAGTTAGAAAAATCCCAAAATAATTTATCAAAAGTATTATGCCCATGGAGAAATTAAAATGAAGAAATAAAAGCATACAAAAGTTAGGTAAGAAGTCTTGGACAAAAAAAAATAGGTTGCTAACCATACACTTTGGTATACAATTCCACAAAGAACAAAACTTCCTCAATAGCATATAAACCTACCTTATCTGTTATTGTTGCTATGTATCTCATGCATTCTATGTCAGAAGGGAACTGATTGACTTCCTTCACCAAATACTGAACAACTTTTACATGACCCTGTAAGGAGTAAGAACAAAAAAACATACAAAGAATTATTGAAATTTTGCCCATAATCTTAAATACTTAACAGTAAAAGGTATAGTAATACAGATGATCTACTAAATCTAAAATTCAAATTATGAAAATAAAAAGTTTATAAACAGAAAAAAAAATACAACCATGCTCAGGAATTTTTGGTGAATCAAAAGATATTTCTCTTGAATTTAATCTGCCCATGTCCCACTGAAAATACAAAGCATTTTGTAGGAAAATAATATCTCCTAGAATGAATCTACTGGTAAACTAAACACTGGTGATGTGAAATGGACCTCAGTATAAAAGGAAAATAAGTTCTAAACAAAAAGGGTATTTTAGATTTTTTTATTAAGAAAAAGTTTTTTTTTTTAAGAAAAGGTACAGGCTGAAGGCAAGAAGGTGGACAGGCAGGAAGAGTGAGGAGGAAGAGGCACTTTATTTATTTTATTTAGTTGTTCACCTTGGTTGTTTCACCTGGCCTCAGTAACCTTGTTATGTATGTGGACTACGCCTCTGGTGAAATAAACTACTAGGCTGCTAGGGCGCATGGCTGTTCTAAAGATTTAAAAGCATTATTTTAGTTCTACCTAACTAAATATTTAAACAAGGTGGACTGTTACATTTATTTGTGTCTTAAGATGAATCTAGGTAAAACACTTTTTAAATGTCATTATCAAGGGCTGAATGATCTGTAGTGAATTCTAAGGACTTTTATTTTGACATAACCAAATATGCATAGTTTCACCTCTTATAAAGGCTGTGAAACATCCTCAATAACTAGATAAAAATCAGAAGAGTGTTGTCTCTGTGGCAGACAATTGATCGAAAATGTGCTCAATGGAAACTTCTAGGATTATAAAGTCATTTCATGTTTTTTATGGTATATGGGCTACAGGGGTTATGTATATAGTTTTACCAAAACTCAAGAAACTATGCCCCTTAGATTTGTGCATTTTATTCTACATAAATTATACCTCAACTTAAAGGAAAGATAAAAATTGAAAAAAAATCAAGTCTAGAAAACAAATTTTAAGATTTTCTTTTAAGACACATATATTTCTCATTCTTTATTTTGTGACCACCTAGTATGTCTCAGGCACTATGCGCTGAACAACTGGGTATAGAGAATGGTAAAATTAAGTCATAATCTTGGTCTTTGTGAACATCGAGTCTAGTTGGGGAGACAAGCACTAAAAAAGTATATACATGTCTGAATGAATAATACAAATTAGGACCAAAAAAATAATTGTGTCTAAGAGAACAAGGCAGGTGGTTAGGTGCCACCTGGGTATTAGAAAGTGCTCTCTGAGAAGTGACATTTAGACTGGTAGCTAAAGAACAAGTAGAAGTGACCCAGGTGAAGAGCAAGGAAAGAACATTTCAGGGTAAGAAAAGCAGTGAGAAAAGGCCCTCAGGCAACTAAAACGCTACACTTTAGTGTGAGAGCAAAAGAGAAGGACAACATAGATGATTGGTTTGGGGATGCTGCCATGAGACATATCACAGTTTTTAAGAAATCATTATTAAGTACTTTACAGTTTATTATAATTGCAGTGGGAAGGTTTGAAAATATAGGAGACAAGTGAGTTTTACTATATATATATATATATATATATATATATATATATGAGGTATAAGTAGTTTATGAAAGAGTCCACTCATTACTGCTCCTTGTGAGGTAGAGAAGACATCCATCTGCTTATAATATCTGTCCTTAAATGTCATGTTGCAGACTACATAATAAAACTAGTTAAGACATCAAATAATTTAACAATAAAGTTGCTTATACTGAATTACTCTTAGCTCTTAGATTCGGCCACAAAGAGAACGGAAAGAGCAGTAATTTGTATATGAAGTCAATTCTTCAAGTTTAATTTATCTTTATCACACAGCTACGAAATAGAATTGGTTTATAATTATTAAATATTTCCCCCCTCTTCATCAAATTACCTTGCGAAATGCTGACATAAGAGGTGTGATTTTCCGATTATCTGCTGCGTCTACATCAGCACCTGCTTGCACTAGCAATTGCACCACATCAAAATGACCACCATTGGATGCCAACCAAAGCGGTGTGTTTCCCTTTTTGTTACGAACATCAATATGGGCTCCCCTACACAATCAAAGAATGTTAATATAATTTCTTATGAGAAGAAACAGATTTTTTCTTTGTCTTTTATGTCTTAGAAGGTCAGCATACAAATAATCTTAAATATGTCAATAAAATAAAAACAATTTTATTTACTTTAAAAGCTCTGAGAGTGAAAGGGACCATAGGAGCTCTATACATAAATATAAAATTGGCTCACCTATTAATCAAGAGCTCACAAAATTTGTAGTGACCCTTGTCTGCTGCTATTGTTAAAGCAGTATCTCTTGAGGAAGGCACAGGAGGGGCGTTGACATCTGCTCCTTTGTCAAGGAGAACTCTTCCAACCTCTGCATATCCTCCAGAAGCAGCTTCCATCAAGGGGGTAAGACCAGTCTGTTTGAACCAAAAAATGATTCAAGTAAATTAACACAATGTCTTTAAAAGACTGAAATAATTTATTTTGCCGTGGACTGATTCTATTTTGATTTTCAGTCATAAAAGAGATAAGCAATAGTCACAGTCTTGAATTTTACTAAAAAAGTTAAACAAGTAAAAATTGTTAAGTTCAGTTAGAGAAGCTAGAATGAATGTACTTTTATCACTACATATAAAAAAGGTAACTTCTATCTGTTATAAATTTACACACAAGACAATAACTTCTCTGATAAGATATTAAAAATGAATGAAAATAAAATTAAGGCACAATGTTCAATGGAAAAACTTGTATTTTGAGAATGCAGCTTATTATACAAACTCAGGATAAATTTCTCTAGTTCTATTCAAACTTGGGCGAAACAGGCTAAATATCACATTTCATAAACTTTATGCATTTTATGTGTCTCTTGCTCATTTGTAGTCAACATTTTTTTCCAAAAGCTATTTACTACTGGTATCATTTCCGAAATAATACCCATTTCTAGAGCACAATAGGCCCCAGTGAATACTTACAAAAAGAAAGCGGATAGCAGGTAAGGCTCACTTACTGGGTTAAAATATGTAAATGTTATCTAAAATTTTAAGAAATACAACAAATAAAATCCAGGGAGGGGGATAGCAATTTTCATTAAAATCTTTCCAATATGAAATGACCACCAGATTGGCCATGGTCTGATTAAAAAGAATTCCACCTAAGCTACATTTTTCAAGGAATCTAATTAACTAACAGTTCTAAGCAAAGCAATTTGAAACACTGACATACTAACAGCTACTTTTAATTTTTTTTTTTTTTTTTTTTTTAAAGGAAAGGTACAGACAGGAATGAAGGTGAGTAGGCAGGCAGGCAGGCGGGTAGGAAGAGATAAGAGGTAGAAACACTTTTATTTATTTTATCTAGTTGTTCATCATTGGGTGTCTCCCTGGCCCCAGGTCTTGAACTGGGGATCTTGGGATATTTATGTTGACTGAGTCTGGTTTAACCAAGTAGGCCACCAGGGCATGCCAACACCTAAATTTTAAATGCCAAATAGTAAGAAATTGTCAGAATTTGTCACAGTAAGATTATATTTTAGTAGTCTTGTTTTTATTTTTTCAAACGAAAGGTACAGGGAATAAAGGAAAATAGTAAGAGAGAGGAGGAAGAAACACTCTTTAATTTTTATGTAGTTGTTCATATTAATCTGTTATCATCAGACCCAGGATGAAAAGCTGGGTCCTTGAGATGTACATGGACTGCGCTTGTTCAGAGGCAGCTGGCCCAATCGTTACTTCAGCAGGTTGTGCTAGGAACATTTTTAAGGAAGGATGGGGAGAAGAAAGAAATATCTTTATTTTTATTTTTTCACCCTGGCCCCTGGTCGTGAACCTGGGCCCTTGAGTTTCATGTGGCCCACATGCCAGCATCTCAGTTGCCTGAGTCACAAGGGTGCACCCTAAGCAATACTTTTTTGATTGGGCTTTTAACAATTGGTAAAGACATGCTTCATTAAAGGAGTTAAAAAAAAAATCTCCATTAAAGGAATTTATAAAATAATCTTACTACATTCAAAACCTTCAAACGGGGTGGATTAACATAAAGCCACTCAAGGCTGAGGCTGGAAAAAATACTGACTCTATCTTCTTCATTGTCCTTAATAAGTGTCATGAATGATGATAATGCGTTACTGACCACCGTGTAACAAAATTCCCAAAGTCTAAGTTTTAACTTTTAACAATTTAAAATAGCACATCCAATATGAGTTGAAATGTCAGGTTCTTTCTATTAGAAATATATCTGAAGTAATTGATAGCTGTAAAATGCTTACCTTTGCTCTGTGTTCAACATTGGCTTTTCGGTCCAGCAGCAAACTCACTACTTCTGCTCGACCCTGGAAACAGGCCAAGGTGAGCGCCGTGTTGCGATTGGTCTCTATTTGGGCATTAATGTCTGAACCCATGTCAAGCAGCAGTTTCACTGCAGGAACGTGTCCATTCATTGCAGCCAACATCAGGGGAGAAATACCTAATTTACTCCCAGTCCTAAGTAGGGGGGTGGGTGGGAAGAAATAAATGTACTTAGAAAATTAAAATATTACGTTGCCTATTGTTTTTATAAAAAGTACAGAGAACATTAAAGATGAAAATGTTTCAGTAAAAACAAAGGTTTCTAACACAAATAAATAGAATATTTAAAATAATAATTAAGAATAAGAAATTCTCATAACTTAAAACATAATCCTTAGTTAGAGATTATAAATTTCCACCTCTACATAACAAAGTACTTTCTGAAATAAGACTCCTTTAAAAACTTACCTTGGCAGATATAAGCTGTAAATACTTATTTGCAACTTTAGTGCTATCTTAGTTAAAACTGGTATCTAGTTAAATACTTAGGGGAAGGCACTTACCCACAAGTTAGCAATGTAATAATCATGAATAATAAAATGGACAGTTAATAGATACCTTGAATTAATTTCTGCCCCAGCATTAAGCAGAATCTTAATGATATTAACATATCCTCCAGATGCAGCTAGACTCAGGGGTGTATAATCAGACACATTTCTGTGTTCTTTATTTGCACCTCGAGCCAACAGCAAGTCTACCACCTACAGAACAAAGTAAAACATGAACAGAGAAATCCAGGTGACATCAGAGATCCAATTTATAATGAAAGCAGCAAAAAATAAAAATAAAAATGGACCTATAACCATCTTATCTAAATATTGACTTAATTTTTTAATTAGGACCGCAATACTCAATTTTCAACAATAGAGAAACAGATCAAATTTTATATCAAGGAATTCAGAGCTTTGAAGTCCCAATTATAGATATAACAAGATATTACTCTTTCCATTTATCAATTGTTGTGTGATAGTTTTCACCTAGATGTGTTAGAACTGTGGTTCACTCAGGCCTAACAAATGTAAGGATAAAGAAAATTTTTATTTTGCCTAAAGGATAGAAACAGATTGATATAAACTTAGTATAGGAACATGTTATAACACGAATTTTATTTATGTAGCTAATTGCTAAGCATATGCAAGCTTAAATACAAGTAAAATGCTTACAAATGAAAGTTAACATGAACATACCTCCTGACGTCCACCAGAACAGGCCAATGAAAGTGGAGTATCCTTAGTTCGCTCAGATTGGGCTTCTATATCTCCACCTTTATCCAGAAGGATTTCAACAACTCCAACATGCCCTGCTGTTGCCGCCAGGATCAGTGGTGTGAAACCTTAATCAGAAAATAAAAATCTCAAAACAAATGTTTTTTATTAAGTAACTGTTTTCAATTCTATACTACTTCAGTAGAAAAAGGTTCATAGAACAGATACTTATAACCATTTATGATAAAACTGCTCTAAACTCTTTCTTAGTGACAAAAATCCATAAACATTTGATATAAAGGAAATGCTATTGAAACTAAACTATTAAAGTTTATACACATGATAACCTCTGCATGATCTTCCTTTGGATTAAGACTGTATTTCACTGATGAGCTACAGCCTAATTTTTGCATTTTGGAGAATAATCTGGGTCTGCAGATTAACAAATCTGGATATTCCTAGACGCTTATCCATCTTTTCATTGAGATAGTTTAAGAACTACTTTTAGAAACTTGTTTTCTCATGTAACTACATTCAAACTTTATTTGACTGACATGTCTTACCTTTTTTGTCTCTGTGCTCAATTTTAGCATCTCGTGCAATGAGCACAGACACAAGTTCCTCATGACCACCTGCACAAGCTAGTGTTAATGCAGTATCATGATTGCTCTCAGTCTGGGAAAAGGGACAAACAATAAGTTAGAAATTTTGTTTGTTTGTTTACAACAGTTATCAGTTAAAGAACAAATAATTATTTTTACAAAGAGTATAGAAGGAAAATTTTCCTTTCCAACCCCCGCCAAAATCAGAAAGTGCATAATAAGTTTAAATAATGAAATCTACTCACATGTGCATCAATATCAACTGAAGGATACACAGGGGGTATAGACTGGGAAGTCACATTGCTTGGAGACTGCGAACAAGGTTCAGGTGTAAGACATTCTGTAGTCTGAGAGGAACTGTTTGAACCAGTGGGTACTCTGCTACTCACAGCTGAAAAACAATATTCATACTGCTGAATTCTACTTAAAAGCATAAAGTCATTTATATACAGAAAACACAGAAAAAAGAAAATTCTATAAGCAGATACCACTGTAATACTTAAATCACAAGCTTTGGACCTATGTTTGAATCCCAGGTTCTATCACTTTCGGACCTTGGGCAAGTAATTCAATCTGAGTCTCAATTTTCTTTATATGTAAAATAGTACCTACTTTGTAAAGATTTTAGAAAGACCACTTGAAATAATGCAGGTAAAACACTTAGTACTGATATTTAGTGCATATATAACAAATGGTAGCTTTTGATATTGTCAATAGGGAGAAATAGTTTCCAATTAAAAAAGAAAGGAATTTTGTATCTTAGTTTGAAAAAGGAAATTAGATAAACTATTTTATAAACAAATATTGACACTATTTGAGATACTAAACTCTGGTTGAATTTATATATTTATGTCTCATGTTCATAAGAGATACAGTTTGTGCCATAAAGGGAGAAATAGAACTCAGAGGTTGTTGTGAGTTAGTCATAAGAAAACATGTATTTAAAAAATTTAACACAGTGCTTAGTTCCATTGTAAATGCTCAATACATGCAATTATCAGATATTTTATAGGATCTTCAGCACTAATGATTCAGTGTATTGAAAAATAAAAACATTACTATTCACTCAAGGAAGAAAAACATATACACATATATAACCACTAAAATATAGCAAAAGATGACAAAACTTCAGTGATGACAATAATTTATCAACCAGTCAATCATAAACATAGAGGTCTTAAAGGAAAATCTAAGTATTTCAAGTATTTGATAATGTTTTCTCTCTAAAACACTGATATGACTGGATCCCAAACAAAGATACTGTTTGCAAACGTGAAAGACTAAATATAGTACTTCTTTAAATAATTTAGTAAATTTTAAGATGCTAGATATGTTTCTCCATGAATTATCCCTATTTCCCTCCCATCAATATATATATATATATAATCAACTTGGCATATGAATTTCTGCAGCTTTTTTATCAAGTAACATATAATTCAACTACCCGGTTATAAATAGAAGTGATCATTATATATATTTCTTTCAACTATAAGAACATGCACAGTGGAAACAAAGCTTTAAAATTTTTTGCAAATAGAATTCTGTTAAACCTCCTGAAAATAGCTGATATATTCGGAAAACAGCTCCAGAAAACAAGACACTAGAGATTGAGATATAGCAACTTTGAATTAGCATGATTTTAACCGTGGTCTTGCAATTATTAACATTTACCTTAACTTTTCTATCATTAATTTTGTTTTTTCATGTTTTCTGTTATTATTAACAGATATTTAAAACTTTAAAAATAACTGATGCTATATCAGAATGTGTTACTATAGAAGACTTCTTCAGAGTTGGACTTAAAAAAATACTTTGTACATTTAATGGCTCTACTACCAAATGTACCAATTATTGCACTTTTCTGTACAAATTATTCTTGAAAAATGACAATCAGAAACATACTACAGAAGTAATTTTAATAGGATTAAACATATAGGAAGCATTATTAAGATATAACTAGAAAGTAACAAAGATTTAAAAGGTACATGTGGAATAAAGGTTTTATTAAAATAAAATTGTATCAGGACCGTGACATTTTCATAAACCACAAAACATTTTCTACCTCTGAATGAAATTTCTCTGAAAAGGACTAAAACACATCACTACCACAAGTCACTATGTAATTCAGAGTGAATGTATGCACTATCCTAAAATGGGGTTATAGAAAAACTAGAATCAATATTCCACTTAATTCTTTATGAAATTTCTGATAATTTGATAGGCAATATGGAAGATAATAAATTTAACTAGATAAAAATCTCAAACATTATGTGTACATAAACTATTTTGTAAGATTTAAAGTAAACCACAATAATCTGTTTTATATAATTATGAACTATTCCATTAACTAAAAATCTATATATAAAAGATTAACATCTATTAAAAGAAACTACTATTTAAAAGTATTTTATTGTAAAGTCTCTCAAATATAAGAAGATTTCTTAATTATCTTTTTATTATTAAAGCAAGGTATTTTTGAATTGGAATTTAAGATAGTCTATTAAGGTGCCAATAACAGTAATAATGTTTTGCTAAAGTCTACAAAACTACATTAAACCTTACATGCACATTAAATCTTAATATTAAAAAAAGGGGGGAATTGTTATTTAGTAGAATTTAGATAGCAAGGAAATAATATTAAGATAAATGCAGAATTTCAATCAGAATCAGATACATACATGATATTTGTAATGTTCTTAAACCTGATTAAACTGAGTTTGACTCTTGGCATTTATTAGTAACAATTATTTTTAGTTTTTCAAGAGAAAAACAAGGGTGGGAAGAAGTTCTATTTTACAGATTATAAATAGCTGATGAAATAATGTATACAAAGCAGTTGGCACAAAGCATAGCTCCTGGTAAGTCCTTAATAAATGTAAATGAATTGGTTAGTTGATATTTAATTAATCTTCTTTACATATTAGGAATGAAATTTTTACTAAACATTTCGACGATAAGTAATAGTCAAAACTATTTTGAGTTTCTCGAAATAGCTTTGTATTTCCAGACCTAAATTCTAGACATTTAAACTGAGAATTACTTGCTATTGTGATAACTTCTATAAGTCCAAGATACAATTTCAGAAGAAAAGGACTTGAAAACTATGCTCCCAATCAAGAGTTTACATACATTCTGTCTGGAACAATATCAAATATGACACATATAATATTATACTAAAAGGCTAAGTTAGTTTACCTAGTCAAGTCACACCATTAATAAAGATTATATAGCCAACTTATTATCAAGACAAAATATTTGAGTGCAATTGCAATAAAAAATTTCTCTTAAGGATTAAAATTTACTGTTATTAATGATATGGATACCTAAAATAAACTTGTAATATGCATAGTAGTCACTTTTATTAAATATGGGGGATGAAAATTAGATTTAGTTTAGGTAAAATTAATTACAACTTTGGCCTGTTCTATACTCTTACTCACTATCATACAATTAAAGAAATAGGTATTTACCTAATTCATCCTTTCTAATTCCTTTCACGTTCAATTAAAAAATTTTAAGAGAAACTTGAACTTAATTAAAAAAATTTTTTAAGCTTTAAAATAGGCAATCATCTTGAATGAAGAAAATCTAATTATGGTTATTTATTTTTAAAAAGATAACCTTCATAAAAGTGAAAAACTTGATATGAAGATAAATGTTGTATTTATTGTTATACTTTCAAAATTAAAGTTTATGATAGGCAAACTATCACTAGACATTAATGTCTTAACAGAAATTAATTTTATTAGTTTATATTAACACTACATGCAATGAAAGGTGCTTTCTAAATCAATTTTCACATGAACTTTGTAAAACACCAATTCAATTTAACAAATACTATAGGGAAATAAAATTTGACCTCCCCCTACAAGAATGATCTGCAAATACTATTATGAAGCTAGTATCTTCACATTCCCTTAGAGTTGTTTCTA